>ML785379.1:710121-723672 GCA_009831015.1 Picea engelmannii
CATTTAAGGTGAATTTGTTGTGTATCTAAAGTTCCTGCAGCATGTAGACATTACTTGCCTTTTTCTATAGATATGTTTCATATGACAACTCTGCCAACTTAGGAAGCACATTTTGTAACAGAGGATTCCTAACTGTACAATGCACGATTTTTTTGCCCAGGGTTCAAATGACAGCATTGACGCAATGTCCATATATATGGACATTTTTCATCGCATCACAGATAACCAATCGTATCATCACTTATCAAAGTGGAGGCGAAAGAAAGAGAGTTTCATTTTGCACATACAGGTTCAAAGGGGGTCGAGTACACATTGTATGCAACTAAAACACCTTCAACTTGGGAATGCGATCATAGGAATTAATACATTGAACAATATAATACACAACTGCACCCCCCCCCCNCGTAGAAATTTGTTGAAGGCTATTTCTATAAGAAAAGTGAGGATGATTTTGTGGATGTATATGCACAACAATGGTAGAGATAGATAGTTTCTTAAGATCCTCTACTATATCTGCTCGCAACTCTATTACAAACGTTGTCTGGGTTGTCTGAAAGATCCTTTCTCTAACATCCCGTTTCTTTGTTATATTTTTTAACAGCATAAGTGGAATTTTCCCTTTATGCAATTGTTGTTCCATTGATGAAAACAAATTTGAATATGTATTGAACAATTGTAGCTACAACATGGAACAGTGCAATATTTGTGTAACTTACCCAAGATACATGCACATGCAAAAGTAAAGGACAAAACTAAATATGAATAGCGGTACCATTGCCTTGGCGTTGTCTGAATCTCCATCCTTTATATGGAGAATGTGTTGAGAGCCAAGTTTTCTCGCCAATGTGATAGTTGCACCAATCGCTCCGATTGGGTAAATATCAGTGCTCTGTGAAAGCTGGCTAATAGTCGATTCTAGGACGAAATGATATTTTGAACAAACTGTGGAAATTTTTTCCACAATGCTTGTTTCATTGAGCGAAATAATTCGATCACAATCACCACGGTCATATACTGTTTTGGGAAATATATTAAAATTTGTAATGGATATCCCATTACCCAGCAATATATTTTCTGCATGTTTCTAGACAATTTGTGGAGGAATAATCAGTGTCACTGTCATCATCGCCTCCTTGTCTGTCATGTCAGCACACATAATGGATCTAATTTTGTTTTCCTTATCCAAGTAGGTGCTATAGATTACCATTATGTCCCCGACGAACACTTGTCCAATTCATTGGTTGTTCAAGCCCTCTATTGATAGTACTTTGGATGTTACAACTCTAGACTGGGTGACAATTTTTGAATAGGAAAACTAAAGTGAATGGTAGTGTGCATTTTATTTTTTTTTATTTTGTATTCTTCTTTCACTGGCATAAATATACAAGTAAACGCATAACGTTGATGAACTATGGAGCCAGAGTTTTCCAACCACACCTCTTAGTCTACGGAACATGCAACACGTTCGGTGTCTCGCTTGTACTTGTTGATACTTCTTGCAAGCTGCAAACCATGTATTGTAGATGACATCAGCATATCCACCATGCCATAGATGAATATATACCCGAGGATATTTTTTTAGTAAACATAGTAAGAGAAGAGTGTATGCATCTTTACCTTTGGCCTTGTTGATCTACCAATGTCTAGGATAACTGACTGCTCATGCCCATGTTGCTAGTCCAACTTTTTCGGATGCAATCATGTGCAAATGAACATCAAGACTAAACAAGCATATGAATTATAAAATTTTCCATCAGAAAGACTAAATAACCATAAAATTGTATGCATCTGATTTTTTTAACTGGAGAAATGTTTGACAGTAAACAGGGCATGAGGGCAGGGCACCATGGCCAATCTGTATATCGCGGACCCCCGGAAGCCATGGAGCAATCTTCAACCTACCAACCCGGCATCCACAATCAAGAAAGTGGGTAACTATGAAATAAGGTAGAAGCATGAGCATAGATGTGAAACCATTAGTCCGCCAACCGACGCACCAAGGCATTTTCAGAAAGCACACTAAGCAGATGAATTAGAAAACAAAAGGGATAATAGAAAATGGAAAAAGTAGAAATAGGGAGGCCAGAAAGGCCCATTACTACCAAGCCATCATTTTCAAGTCTAATATTATATTCCTCCACCCTATTTGTACATTTAATTTACTAGCACACTAGGTGTACCTTTTAGAAGATTGTACCACAAAACCCTCTAGTGTTGCACAAAACAATTCATCTCCCTGTCCAAGCAACCTGTTTTTTCCAAAGCAGCAACGTTGAATATGCAATGGACATGAAGGCAAGTTAGTATGAATACAGACATCTAAAATAAAGAGAAACAGGTCTATTTACCCTCCAAAGAGTCCATCTTCCTCTCCATCCATTCTCTTTGTTTAAATGCAACAAAAACACAACGAACATGAAGTAGCTTAGTATGCAGGAAGGCATGTATTGAAGATAACTTATAATGAAGACAGACATGTAAAAGAAAGAGAAATGTGGTTATTTACCTGCGAAAGAGCCCATCGTCATCTCCAACTATTTTGTTTGTTTAAATGTACCAATGCAGCAAAAACACAACGAACATGAAGCAGGTTAGTATGCAGGAAGGCATGTAATGAAGATAAGTTACCATGTAGGAAGGCACACAACATGTACTTATAATAAACTATGTGAAGACATATACAGACCATAAATGAAATACAAAACAATGCAATATGAAATAACAGTACAAGCATGCAACTTTCTATATCCTCTTTAACCGATGCAGTCAAGACTCCCTTGTTTTCTCCAGCTATTTTGTTTGTTTGAATGTGGGAACGCACAAAATACAATGAACATGAATGGAAGTTGGTATGCACTAGAGAATAAGAAATATGTACATACAACAAAATAGACTCAACGAACAGTCTAGAAGATAGGCAGAAACATTAACCTTTGCGCTTCTCCATCCATGGTTGTAAACATGTAATTTTTTTTCCCTACCCAAAATATATTACAAGCCACAAAATATCACGCAATTGCATGGCGATAGCTAAATGATTTTTGGTTTTCTGTGGAAAATTGTCCAGATATGCTTCCACCGATGGAAACACGTGTTCTTTATCCTCTACATAGACTGTTGTGCCCATGATACAAGTTTTTGGTTTTCTATGGGAAACTACCCAGACATGCTTCCAGACATCCAAATATAATCTTGCAGAATCTTTGTTACACATATCATATCTCAAGCACAACACAAATTGTATCATCCACACTCCAATCTGTGTAGAGGAAAAATAACATGTAATGTCATATCGACACATCTGACCATACATGGTTTATAAATTTAGCCTACATATGCTTTATTCTAACAAAAAAACAGTGGATATTGCAATTTCACATGTAATCCTCGAACAATTTTGCATGCAACTATTTTCTTTCATGTCAGCACTGAAGCACCAGCGAAATATCATAGAATAACATATATCGACCTTGACAAATAGGGAAAATAACACAACTGCATTTCGACTCATGGGTGTAGGGGATGAACACCATAAAGTGCCCTAAAAACAATAATAATCCAAAAATAAAAAGAAAAAAGAAAATCTCCAACCACCGTCGTTGGACCCCAACCCTGCAAGGTCGAATCAAACAAAATAAAATAGCAAGCACCAAACCAGCGAAAAAGCACAAATAGGCCGAACTGCACCCCTAGGGCCCCAAGCGTAAATTCAGCCAAACGAACAGAACCAGCAACCCACGAACCAACGAACCAGCAAGAATCACCGAGCCAGTAAACAACATATGTATCTCCAACGATTACAAAACTACAGCCCAAGGACAAAAGAAACCAAAAACATATGAGGACCATGCCACTACAAATAAGAAAACACTCCTACTTGCAAACTACAAACACTAAACAACAAACAAGGAATAGAAAATGAAACTATGGAATCGAAACTTACTTTGAAATGATGAAATGCAGAAGCGCAAGTCGACTCATGAATGAAACAACAACAATCAACAATCGACAAACCAGCGAAGAAGAAGCACTCACTGAACCGGTAAACAATGTATGTAGCTTCAACGATAACGAAATTGCATTGCAAAGGTAGAAGAAGGATGAAACATACAATGGTTATTGAACTGACGGTGGACAAACAAGACTGTGCAAATTCACTGTAACTGTATGGAAAATTTCAAGGAAAAATGTACTCCAAGAAGTGTATTTACATAAACATTTAAGGTTGTCAGGATGTGTAAGGACCTCGCAGTATGCAAACATTTAAGTTGTCAGGCATGTTGGAGGATGTCATGTCATCTAAACATTTAACCTGTCAAGCCTATTGAGGCATCTCGAAAAAAGTGTCCATACATTTCAACAAAAATACATTCGGCAAGGATGTTATAAACTTTGGAACTCTCAATCACTATAAATCTTGGATATCAATACATTTCAATATGCTTATTACATATCAAAACTTAGGAATATATTCAGCTAGCAGAAAATGCTAATACAAACATTCGAACTAATGCTAGCATTAATCCACCTTCAAGCCATATACAGGAAAAATATATGATTCAAAAAGACTGTGTACGAGAAAAAGTTTGGATATGTTGCCATATAAAACATTGGGAATAGAGAATCCAATAATAACACCTCCAATCCCTTATCCAATCAGATCAGTACATATATGGTACTTTTTATTATATAAAATATATGTTTTTAATTCCCTAGCTCCAACAATAGGTATTATGCAAATATTTATGTTCAAAGGACAAAGTAATATGTAGTCAACGAATTATCGATCGCTATAGTCCCTCTATGCCTATGGCAGGGACTAATAATCTTCTTACAAAGAATATTAGAGGTTTGACCTCGAGAAATTTGCAACTTTGATGAGGATTTGGATAAGGGAAGAATATTCTTCGCAAGTTATCACTGATGCTCATGCTTAGGGGGCAAAAAGGCCAATGATAGAGTCACAAATCCTTGAAAGAAAGTCATACATGAAATAGAACAAAGTTACATACAAACAAATATGAGGTAATATGGTTCAAAGGAAAATAAGCATAATTGTATCAAGAGTAGTTCATATACAATATATTATGGATAAGATGTATATTGTAACCTTTGTTTTTTCAATTTAGTTTGTAAAAGATATAATAAATTAGATTTTTAAAAAAGGTCCATAAATTGAAAAAAATCAAATATAAAAAGTATGATTGCATCGAGAGGTGCTCTACAATTCAGCATGGGGGAATGTTGTCATGTAACTTTACATTAAAAAAAAAAAAAAATTCAAGTTGGTTCAATTACACATTGAACAATCACACGTTGAATCCATTACACAAGCACACATCAAAGAAATGAATGATCCATCATTCATTGATATTGTGTGGTGGCATGAGTAGTATATGTTGTGATGGAGAACTGCAACATGGAGGAGGCAATAAGAGCCAAGAAAATTGATAAGAATAAATTTCCTTTGAATGATGTTCAAGGTGCAAAGAATTTTGCATTGAAGGCCTGAGAATTGTATGTGCACCTAAAAGGTATTGAACAATTCATATCAATTTTAAATATCCACCTTACTGTGATGGATCACATGCACTCCAATGGAAAGATGGATTATTACAGAATTTTACAAATTGATCCGGCTACAGAATATTCCTTGATTAAAAAAGGTTTAGAAAATTGGCTCTAGAGTTGCATCATGATAAGAAAAATGGAATAGGAGTTTCCAAAGCATTTAAAATCATTTCAAAATCTTGGGTTCATCTCTCAGATAAGTGAAAGAGAGCAATGTATCATCAAGAGAGAAACAAATGGCCAAACATTCTAGCCATTCTGATACAATAAGAGGGCAATATGATCACGAAGGGAAGAAAATATGACAACACTCCTACTGATAGAGAAGAAGCATGTGCATATAGTAGAGAAAAATATGAGAACATGACCAGGAAGGGAATCAAATTCATCAACATTCCAACTAATAGACGAAAGGCATGTGCATATAGAAAAAAAGAAGAGGAAAACATGATCAGGAAGGAAGTTTTCATTGAAGGCTCGGGGATTGTATGCTCATCTAAAGGTATTGAATAATTCAGATCAATTTTAGATATCCACCTTACTATCGTGGATCATAAGCACTCCAATGGAAAGATGGATTATTATAAAATTTTACAAGTTTATCTAGTTGCATCCTAATAAGAATAATTACGTAGGAGATTTCGAAGCATTTCAAATAATTTCAAAAGATTGGGGTCATCTATCGGATAAGTTCAAGAGATCAATGTATGATCAAGAGAGAACTAAATGGCCAAACATTCCGGCTAGTACAAAAAAAGAAGAGGAAAATATGATTGTGAAGGGAAGCAAATCCGGAAACACTCCTTCTAATAGAGGAGAAGTGTAACATCCCCAACCATCAACCTATGTCATGTAACTCTACTTAATCAATTGTATCTTTGCTACATCCCCGACAATAGACCAATACGTCGGGCCATGCCACCAAAATAAACTTTCATGCTCTAATACCATTCTATGACATCCCTAGTCTTAATCTACTGGGGTATGCCATGCAAAGATACTTGTGGAAACATCATACAGATCCATATAAACATAGAAATGAAAATTATCATCTACCTATATATAAACATATACAAGCGACATATTCTAATACTACACAGATTAATGCGGAAATAACAATAATCATATACAATATATTCACACATTACTCATCAATTATATCACATGTACAATTACACAACATGTAAATGAACATAGAAGTGGCACTTATATTTTAATAGAAGACCACCAACTGTGTGTGGAACTTCCACGAACCTCATAGTCATAGACCACATTGCTCGTCACGTTCAGTAGTGGGTCACCCTCAAGATGGGACTAAAATCCATCGGGCAAGGGATTCCTAGGCTAGGAAAGGTCGACAGGGAAGTCACACAGTTCAGCAGGAAGGATTTCCTCCAAGGAGCCACTTACGCCCACAACTCACAGACTCTCATTCCCCACATGCTTGTCCCACCCCAGGAGTGTACACCTTCATTGTCACACAGTCCATCAGTTGCTACAACTCCCTTTTCATGGCTTCAACAACAGGCTGGATGAGGAATTCTCAGAGCTTTGTAGCTGCTACTGGACTTCCTCCAGGAGAGCTCACTTCCTTAGCACACTCTCTCACTTGGAGATATTTTCTCACAGGCCTGACAACCTGCTTCTTCACACTCGCTCCTCAAAACAAGGGAAAGGTGATGGTAGCAATAGAAACTGGACGTGGGGAAATGGGACTAACAGGAAAATACACATGCAACCCATAGGTACAGGTACAACAAGGGTAATCGCAACAACAAAATCCCGTATGGGCTCTGGTAATGACTTCAAGCCACACTAGTCCAAAGAAGACATGGGTAGAAACAAAAAATGGCTAAGGTGTGATCTAGCTCAGGCACTACGCAGTCGTGTTGTGCTTCACATGAAAAAACAGTTAGCTTCATAACACGGTGTGTCGGTTCCCCCCCTGTTGCAAGGATAAAAAAAACGAGGAAACAATTGGCTGCATGAAGGCTCTCTTCGTCTTCTTGAGTGCAAGCATGGGGAGTCTTCCTACCATTATGAGGGAATCCCAATGAACTGACTTTCCCACCTAAAACTACATGTTCCTAGGTTGAAACATGTCTTCCTGAAGCTGCATCATCTCCACTTAACAATCATTCCCTTCCCATAGGAACCTAGGATAACATAGGTTATGTCCAAACCTTAGCCTGTAGGAAATAATAATATAATATTATTCCCTTAGAGGTAATCCCTCTAGCTTATCCCCTTTTCCTAGACTCTTAGCCCCTTCCCCTTCCCTACCTAGTGGAGTTTGGTCCCCCATAACTCTTTCTTTGTGGTCAGTCTACACACAGCGATGTAATTATATTAATGATGTGAGTATTTACATATACAAAATCAGACTTAATGGTCTTAGCATCTAGGCTCTCTAGCCTAATAAACACATAAGCCTTCTAGCTTATTATAACTCAGCTCACCATCCTATCAAACATGTTTACAATTCATAATTACAATTGGGGTTCTACCTGGGGATATTACAAGAAGCATGTGCATATAGAAGAGAAGAACATGAGAACTTAACCAGGAAGAGAAGCAAATCTGTCAACATTCTAGCTAATAGACGAGAGGCATGTGCATATAGAAAACAATAAGAGAAGAATATGATCAGGAAGGGAAGCAATTGTGGAAACATTCCTACTAATAGATAGAAGATTGTAAAATATTTTAAAAAGTTTTTTTCCTATAATTATATTAACTAGATGCATTGATTTCAATGTACATGTCAATTGCTAATCTCTGTGTAGATATTTGATCGACTAAAGTAGGGTGACAGATCATGTAAGTTAATATAGGTTGAAGTAGATGTCTTAATTTTAGTATAATTAGATTAAGATGATGCATAGATTCTAGTGTATGCCCATTTTAGATTGACTTTAATTCTATTTTGTGGTATTTATATGAACTATAAGCATTGAGTTCCATGTACATGCATTGTTTTTAGTGTTTCAACAATAGATTTTTTGTGTGTTACATTGATTTCAATATTACCTTTCTTTCATATAGGGTTACAATTACAATCATGTTACAATAATTCAAGTTACCATATCCTCTCATAATTACCAAATGGATGATGTGCATGTTTTGGTTGTAAGAAGACAAACATGTGAACATGTTAGGAAACAAAGAGAGAAGTTAGAATAAATGAGTCATGAACATTTAGGCTAGTACAAAACAAGAAGAGGACAATACGATCACAAAGGGAAGAAAATCCGGTAACACTCCTACTAATAGAGGAGAAACATTGATATGTAAACTATCATGAATATTCTCCTGGAATAATTTGTCACAATAGATCTTTTATTATGTTGAAATATTTTATTATGCAGGTTTATTTTCCTTGGATCTTATATTTACAATCACTAGCTTAATGCTCAAATTAATAAAATAACTAAAATGAAAGGCTAAGGAAAAGGACACACCATCCACACAAATGAACACTAGATGTATCCTAGGAAACCCAATAAGGGAGAAAACCCAGCTAGAAGGTGAGGCATATGCTCTTCTCTCTTTTCTTTAGTAATGAAATGAAAGTACAAAAAAGGGGGGACCCTCACTATGGACTTCCCTATGACTTTGTGGCTTGAATGGATGTTACAGAATCTTATTCCTACCTCTATTATGCTCTCAAATCCCACTCTTTGGATTCTTTTCTCAACTATGGAACAAGTACAATACCAAAGAATGGAACCCCTTCTCTTGCTAGTGGGCCAGTATTTAACATAGCCCTATAGTTGTCTAGGACTAGACTTTTGACTTCCTCAACCCTCAATTAGTGATTAGGTTTGGAACTTGTAGAATCTTCTTGAAATTCCACATTTGGTTATCCCCACATGTTTGAGTAATGGTGGTTGATGTGGCACCTACTCGTACCATGGTGGTCAACAAGGTAGGTCAACTTGTGGGAGACATAACTTTCGCATACGAGCTCTGATTGAGGCGATTTTTGTGCCGTTGGAAAGGTCTTGGAGTGTAGAATACCATTGAGGGTGTGTGAAAAAACTATAGACACTATAACCCCAAAATAATTTTTTTTAATTCCTTAAAATGACTTAAGAAGATTTCGGATCCCAATTTTCCAAACTAGGACTTGCCACTAAAATGGCACTATAGGTCAATTCCTCCAATTTTTTCCACCCAGAAAGTACCAAGATAGATGAAAAAATATATAATGATCCAATCTAGATCAAGTATGTGCAAATAGAATAGAAGAATATGAGAACACAACTAGGAAGGGAAGCAAATATGTCAACATTCCAGCTAATAGACAAGAGGCATGTGCATATAGAAAAAAAAAAAGTGAACGTGATCAGGAAGGAAATCAAATGCAACAACATTCCTACTCATAGATAGAAAATTGAAAAAAAAAGTTGTTTTCGTGTAGTTATATTAACTAGATGCATTGATATCAGTGTACATGTCAATTTCTAATCCATGTGTAGAAATTTGATTAACTAAAGTAGGGTGACATATCATGTAGGTTAATAAAGGTTGAAGTAGATGCTTTAATCTTAGTGTAATTAGATTAACGATATGCATTGATTTCAATGTATGAAAAAATTATATTGACTTTAATTGTATATTATGGATTTATATGAACTACATGCATTCATTTCCATGTACATACATTGCTTTAAGTATTTTAACATTAGATTTGGTGTGTGCTGCATTGATTTCAATATTTCCTTTCTTCCATTCTTACTAACCATTATGTAAAGTCTTATTCATTTGAAAGTATGAGGGTTAAGAAAAGAAGAGCATTTGATATTATTCTTGGCCAATATAGATCAGGGGTCAATCCACTACATATGATATTCCAAGGAACAACGGAGACAGGAAAGTCATATTTGATTGGAGCTATTAAAAATTCCCTTGACATTGAGTCTCTTCCTGAGAAGAGTTTGTTACTTCTTTTAGCTCCTATAGGGATTGCATCTTTCAACATATATGCAACAACAATTCATTATGCACTTCAAATACCATTAATAGAGATAACAATGGATCATGTTTAATGATCTTACAAGAAGAGATGAAGCATGTGAAATATATCCTAATAGATGAAATGAGTTTCATTTGAAGAATTTGTTAACATAAATTGATTCGAGACTTTGTCGGGATTTTTTAGAAAATGTTAATATTCCTTTTAGTGGGGGGTCAGTTATCTTAGTCAGTGATTTTCGATAGTTTCCACCTATTATGGATAAACCTGTATATGCATATGAAGGTCATGCAGAAGAATTATGGAACTCATTCACAATAGTTGTGACCCTCGATACCATGTTTTGAAAAGATGGACAAAGAAATGAGAAAAAATATTTCCCAATGATCAGATTAATCTTAGACATATGTGTATACATAATGTTGATCTCATCTACAACTTTTATGTGATTGCCCACAAATGAACCAAACCTAGATTCATATTAACATTGGATCTAGCAAGTGTCGAGAGGGATCAAATCTCTCAAGGTGCAAACCTCTTCTAAAAGAGGTTTGCACCTTAAGAAATTTGATCCCTCTAAGCGTTTGGTAGATCTAGGGTTAACATGGATCTAGGATGGTAATAAAATAAAGTAGCATAGATCCATCTTAACTTTAATTATTTAAATATTGATAAATTTGTACTAAATTTGTTTTTTTATCTTATTAAATATTTAATAAAATTGACAGTAAGATGGATTTACATTACTTATATTATTCTCAGACTTAAAAATAAAATGTAATTAAAAATAAAATAAGTAATAAAATTTATATTAATAAATTAAAATGAAATAAAAAATAAAATAATTTTTTTTTATTAAATTAAATTACAATAAAAAACAAGTGTTGCATGGTAGCTTAGTCCCTGCCAAAGAAGTTTTCATTTGAAAATGGAGAATAATAATAACATACAAACCATAACAAAATGAAGTTGTATAATTGTATTAATATAATTGCATTAAGATTATTAGGCCAAGTTGCATAATCATAAGAACCTCAAATTTGCATTTCACAGTCACACTTTACTATTATTGTAGCTCATTATTCAAGTGGAAAATATAGTAAGCTTTTAGCCATATTACAACAACTTCATGTTCATGTTCAAGTGGAAAATATGGTAGATTTTGCACAATCTTTGTTCTTTTTTGTGTCCAATAATGAAATATGAGGGATTTATATAGTTGAATTAGCATGGCCCCACTTTGATTTATATAGCTGAAATAACATTGCCCCACTTTGACTTTATATAGCTATTGTTATAAAAAATACATAAGTTTTAAGATGGATTAATATGGATTACTTGAATCATACATTTCACTTGTTACTGATAAGGTTATTGGCATGAAAGATAAATAACAAAAAACATGAGGAAATTGATGAAAAGAGAGGAAATGAGGAGGGCAACTAAAACAATAAGAGATGTTGTAAAGAAAAGGAGGTAGTTTTGACAAGAATATGGAAAGTGTTGCAAATGGGTTGAAAGTCAAATTGATTGTAAACAAGGCATTATCCTGTGACGAAACTCATCAAAACAATGTTGTTAGATCATAAATTTGATATAGTACTAAATTGTAATTATTTTACAAGGTAATTTTTTGGTAAATGTCAATTTTGATTAGTTAAATCATGTTGCGGCTTTACACTTTAGTTTTGTTGAAATGTCTATTTATTTCTCCCTTTCCATCTAAGTTTTATTTTTATATCACCTCGAGATAAAAGAAAAACTGAGGTATGCATCATTAACTTGAATTTTAATGAGATATATATCACTAACTTGAATTTTAGTGAAACATAAGTAAATTTGTATAAATTGTGTTAATATGATTTGATTTCTCTATTAAATAAAAATTAATTTAATATTATGCATTACTAACTTGACCTTACATTAGTGTTACATTAGTGAGGTATGCTTCACTAACTTGACTTTTAGTGAAACATAGGTAAATTGTTATAGATTGTGTTGATATGGTTTGATTTCTCTATTAAACAAATATCAAAGATGAAAAATGCAGTATATTCCAAGTTTTGAAGCTATGCAATCTACTGCAATACATACGAATATTGTATTATAACATTGAAATATATATTACGAGTCATCGGTATTTTCTGTATTGTTTTTCTTTGCAAATATGAACGTTTTGTAGAGCACGACCAAGACACGCTAAAGTAGTAGAAAAGAAAAAAAAAACTAAAAGTTGAAAACATACACTTGGCAGGGACAAATCTTTTACCTTTTTGCTCTATTGACGAAATTCTACTTATACTGTTAGATGACACTCTTCTGCCTTTTTCAACATCCGACCTTAGCTCAGATGGTAGAGCGGAGGACTGTAGTAGGTAGAAGATACCAAATAGCCATCCTTAGGTCGCTGGTTCGAATCCGGCAGGTCGGAGATAAAAAAAATATATTTATTTTAAATTAAAGAAAACTATCTTTTAAAATTAAAGTTAAAGTAAATAATAATGATGCTGGTTCGAATCCGGGAGGTCGGAAACAGTTGTGAAGATTTTTTTTATAAATATAAAAAGTTAATAACAATTTTATTGCGAAATCCATGCATGTAAAAATAATTAACAAACAAATTTAATACTCTAAGAAAATGATGACGGCAATATAAAAAACAATGTTAATTGAAGGAAATAATAAAAATAATGTTAATTAAAGATAATTAATAAATAAATTTAATATTCAAAGAAAATGATGATGGCAATACTAAAAATAATGTTATTGAACCTGTGACTTTGTTCGTAACCATTAAATTCATTCATGTTTTTAAACACATGTAAATATCATATTAATAGTATTGTATAAATTGAATTTACTATCTTTTAAAATTAAAGTTAAAGTAAATAATAATGATGCTGGTTCGAATCCGGGAGGTCGGAAACAGTTGTGAAGATTTTTTTTATAAATATAAAAAGTTAATAACAATTTTATTGCGAAATCCATGCATGTAAAAATAA
>ML785379.1:726445-743850 GCA_009831015.1 Picea engelmannii
TTATTTTCATATTCCCAAATCACGCATCATCTTCTTCGATCATAAGATCATCATCATTAATGAAACCCATGTTATCACTTTAAATGATAATAACTCACTGCAATTATTATTTGATTATCATCCCCATCATCAAGTCCATGGTAAGCCATTAGTACTATCCAAATCCTTAATATCAATTATGTATCTTGATCAAATCATCATTGTTTTCATTCAATCACAATATTGAATCAATTTCTCATGAATGTCATTGAATCAAATTCATCAAATTGTTAATAATCCACATTAATTCCGATCTTTATAATACTTCTAAGGCTCTAATCCTAACATGTTAGAGAGGCTAATCCTCCTTTGAGGTGATTCTAGGTATCAAGAATTAATTAGGTAGGAATGATATCATTCTAGTTCATCATAAGTCACCACATAAGCGATAATTCCCAAATGAAATGGTAGGCAAGGCATGACTCGATGTCATCACACTTAATTGCTTTAAGCATGATCTAATCAGATGTTTTCAGTTAATCATCCTTCATATTCTTACATCATCGGAGAATTATCAATGTACCATCAATATCATAGGATCAAAAATTAACATTATTTATATCATCAACATTGTATTCTTGAGGTTATAATTAATTTAAGCTCGAAACATCACACTCCCATTCCAATCATTATCTTTGGTACCTTATCATTAGTCCAAGGATATGATCACCATTATTAATTTTGAACATGTCATCAAATCAAAGGGTGTTAGATACTTGTATATGTCACCATCCCAATAAATTCATGCTCCATTACTTAGGGATTGTAATACCCTTAGGCTGAACCCCAATTGTAATGTACATATAGGCTGGTGAGCCAGGATACTTTGGGCCAAAGTATCATTGTATATATGTTTTGATGCCAGAGTTACCATGTCATTATTAGGATGGAGAGCCCAGATGCTAAAGGCCAGTGTGCCTATCATTGTAATATGTAATCATACTTGAATTTATTAATAAAATCCATCATTTTTGCAGACCTATCAGACAAAAGAGTCTAGGGGAATAGAACTCCACTAAATGGGAAAGGGGGCTAAGAGTCTAGGAAGAGGGGCTTAAGCCCAAGGGAATATTATATTAATATTTCCTAAAGTCTAATTTTATGATATTTTTTATCCTATGTTCCTAAGGATAAGGAACGTATTACCAAGTGGGGGCAAGTGGAGACAAGGTAGTTCCCAACATGACAAGTGTCAAGTTGGGAGCATGCATACTTAACATAAGAACTTAGTAAAAAAAATTATGAGGATTCTCTCATTCACTCTTGCTATATGTACCTTCCTTCCATCCATACTCGGTACTATACTTTGGGAGCTTGGAGTTGATTGTAATCAATAAAATATGGTTAATTTGAGGAGTAGAAGAGGGTTGTCAGTTCTGTGTGCAATCTGAAGAAGCGGGTTGTCAGGCTCATGAGCATTCTCTCCATGTGAGAGAATTACTGGAATTGTTTTCCTTGTGCACTGGACAATAGCTACAAGTCTCTAAGAATTTATGTCCATCCTATTGTTGAAGCCTCGGAAGGGAAGTGGGACAGTCGAAGGAATGTTGGGCAAAGAATGGGTGCACTTCCTGGGGTGGGACAAACTGTGGGAAATAAAATGTTGCAGGATAGTTGCAACAGTTGGCACCTTGACCTAAGATTATTTAGTTATTTAGACCTTATCCTGGCTTAGGAATCCTTCCCGATGGAGTTTCTAGCCTCAACTCAGGGGTGACCTGTTGTTGAGCATTTATGAGCAACAAAGTCTATGGCTAGGAGGAAATTCTATGGTCTGTACGTAGTTGTTGAATTATTAAAAAATTAAGTGTTATTTTAACTGTGTTTTCATGCTATTTAATGTATGAATAATTATATAAATTATGTATGTTTTATTATACTTGTTTATGAACGAATTTTATGTTGTTTGCCTTGCATAATTGTTGCATATTCATAGCATGTTAGTTACAAAGTGGTATGGGAGCTAATAATAGAGGTAACGAGACTCATCTCAGTGGTTGGGTACACTACAAAGTGGTATCAAAGCCACATGTTCAATATTGAGCATGCATGGGCCAGCTAGCAAAATGTTGAAGATAAAATTGTAGAAATTTAATTTCAGAGTATGTTTACAAATTGTTTGACAAAAGTAATCCTATGGAATTGGGGAAGAATTCATGAGAAATTTCATGGGAAAATTGAGGGAAATGAGCCCATGAGTTAGAATTCTCAAATTTTAATCATTGTTGGGTATTTCCGGGCCTACAATTGGTTGAATCTTGGAATTATAGAGTAGCCATGGAGAAATTGGCGAAATTGGGGAAAAGCCCCAATTTTTGCAGTGCAATACATGGAAAATTCGATGGGGAAGAGTCAAATTACATGTACAGGGGTCAAATGTTTTTATATAAGGCCATATTTAGCCACAATGAAGATAAACACAGAGCTTCAATGGTGGTTGAGGAAATAAACTGTGAAATTGGTCATGTTTGGAAAAAGATCGGAAAAGAAGAAATTTTGGGTTTTTTTTTTCCTGTATAGAGACGTCAACATGACATGGAGGAAATGCATCAGTTTACATGGTAGAAGGGTGACGTGTACTTCCATGGTGGCAAGTACATGGTGGTTAGTGTGGTAGGTGGCAAGTGATGTGGAGCTACGGAGGCGGGGTGCTTGCTTGTCATGTGGAACCTTGACTCCAGACCCGCAGTGAAGTTTACAAATTTGATTAAGTGTCAAGACATCACAGTGTGAAAAGTATGGTGGAGAGGAAACATAACATCCTGCAGTGAGAGATATTTTTAGAAAAATCTCCAAGTAAGGGTGCAAAATGAAGGTGGCAAAATGTGAGGGTGCATTTCATAGGCCGTAGAAAAGTAACAAGAATAGAGAATGGGTTATGAATCCACGTCAAACTTAAGAAATTTCTAATTATGGGAGAAAAATAAGGGCGGGGAAATGTGAGAGAGTATTTTGGAGGCCATATAAGTTTGAATGGATGAAATGATGACCTTAGACTCATGGTGAAATTTTTTAATGGTTGAGATTGAATCAAAGTCTAGATCGGACAGTTGTTGAGTATTAGGGTCGTGTCGAGTGTTATGGTGGCCATAGATAACAGACCATTGGTCAAGATTAAATATGAAGGAATGATTGGATAGTCATTGAGCGTTGAAGCTATGTTGCATGTGCTAATGGATATTTTTTCTTATATGATATTCCTTTCCTTTTCCTTTCCATCAATAACCTTCTACTCAACATTCATAATTAAGCAAGAGAACGGTCGTTGGAAAGGTCTTGGAAAAACGAGTCCATGTATTCACACAGAAATGTAAATGGGGTAGTAAAATTCACAAGAAATATGAAATGATATTTATGGTGCATTTAAAGGGAAGAATGATGCATAAAATGATATATTTGTTAAATTATCATGGTCTGACAAATCTTATTGCATGTACTTTTTGCATAACTAAGGGCACATATAAAACTAAGCAGAATTCAACAGAGAGATCAGAGACGAGAAGCATGGAATATTCACAAAGAACCTACAAATATGAAGATGAAGTTAGGGGGTTGGGTGTAATGCAACACACAATCCAATGGGCATGGAGAAGGTGAAGAGGAGAGCATGAATTTAGTGAATACTATTAAGATTCTGCAAAGAGATGTGCAAAGCTATAAGGTTGATAATGAGAATATTATGAAGGTTAAGGAGCAACAAGATGGATTCAACATCAAGTTGTTGTAGATATTGGACAACATAGAAAATAAAATGGATAAGGAGACATAATCAAGCAAGTCCAAGAGTCATATATCTCCCGCTAGAAGGGAAAAATCTATAAGTTCGGGTAAAAATCATCATCACTCACCATGCGCTCAACTCAAAGGGAATACATTAGTCCAAGTATATATCATGTTAGAAAGCATAAGAGGAGGTCTGGGGTGGATGAAATATAAGGAGAAATTAATAAGATTAAACCTCCTACCTTTGATGGTGAGCACATGAAAGATGAAGATGCAAAAACTTGGTTGTTGGGGATGAGGAGATACTTTCAGTTGCACAATTATTCCTCACGGGAAGAAGGAATAATTTCCATTTACCAGTTGAAGGGAAAAACATCAATGTGGTGGGACCGACTTGTGCAATTTCAACACATTGATGAGAAGAAGGTCACTTGGAGGAAATTCAAGAAGTAGTTTCATAAGAAATACTTGACCAAGTGTTATTATGATAGGAAGATGAAGGAGTTATTTGAACTGAATCTTGGGAGTATGACCATGAATGAGTATGAAAGGACTCTTTAGAACGGTTGAAGTATGTTGATTTCATCAAAGATGAATAGGTCAAGATTCAAAGGTTCTTGAGTGGGCTGCCATCAATATTCAGTGAAAAGATATAGTTTGATGATCCCATGGCATTGGATGAAGAAATAAGGACAGCCAAGTTCCTCTATTATCAAAATAAAAGAAGATCAAACATACACAAGTATTTGGAAGATAAGAAGAGGGGTAAGATGGAGCAAAGGAAGAAGGGGAACAAGCCACCATTCTTCAAAAATAATTATCAGGGGCAGCCAGCTCCAAATGAGCCCAGAATGATAGGGAATTTGGATAAAATAACAGGGAAACAACCTATTAAATGTTGGGGTTGTGAGGGAGATCACATGTATAGAGATTGTCCTCATAGAAGTGAAAAAGTGATGAATTTTCACAATGTATAGTAGGTTGATAAAGTTGAGGACATGGGCACACTAATACATATGTGGTAAAAATTCAACAAAATATTACAAAGATATTGGTTAAATTAATTGTACCATCACAAATTACTGCAATTTTGTTCATTTTTTTTGGGCACCCCAATATTCGTCATACTTCCAATGCAATTATTTCATCATTTCTTTTACATCGTAATGTACTCCACATATCGATGAAAGTTCGCTCTCTTGTGATGAAAGTTAGTCAATATATAGACGCGCTTTCGATAGAAGAGAATGAACGTCTGTCAATATAATGACGAAGTTTGTGGGTCTTGAAAAACTAGATAGCCATTTGAAAGTTCTTAATGGTCATTGAATTAGTCAATTTTGATGAGTCGAAAGTTCGACGAAAGTTAAAGATTTCGACAATTTTGTTGTAGGCATGACATCTATAAAATCTTAATTGTCTTGTCATTGTTCAACGCATGTATTAGTCTCTTTGTTATGACCTGCGCCTTGTTTCACATCGAATTTTGATTTATATATCTTTGATTTTGGGCATACTTTGAAGGTTAGAAATTTTTAATATTTCTTTGTCTTGTTTCAATTTTTAATTTGATCCTAGCTAATTATTAACCCAACTTAGGCCCTATTTTTTGTGGGGACAAAAGTTTAATTTGTCTAGGAAATAGGTATGAACATGTCTACTCAATTTCTATTGTCCTAGTTCTCTTTTATAATTGTTTAATGATTTTCTTACTTTCTTGTAGTGAAGCTTTGAAGCTTACGTGGTAAAAATGTATATATTTGTATTGTTAATTTTGATCTCTTGAGTAATTGTTGACTAGTACTCTTATGAAAATTTAGTAAATCAATGACAACAATCACTTAATTAACTTTATACATACAAATGGGGTCAATATTCGACGACATTTGTACTGTAAGAAAATATTTGTATATTGTACTTGTATTGCATATTTAGTGGTTTTTGTTGTAACAGGAAATCCCAATGCCAAATAATAATAACAACATTACGGATGAAGAAAATGAAATGAAGATTGCTAGGTTAAAGGTGGCATTGGAGGCAAAGGGTAATGTGAAACTTGAATGCCCTTGCAATAAATGCAATGACTTTAATAGAAGAAGACTTGTAAGAAAAACAACTGAGAGACATTGTTGGATAAATGGGCATGTTGAAGGAGGATTCACATATCGTCCCATGGTAAGTTATTTATTATTATATATTGTCTTTGTATTGAGTGTATTTATAAAAATTTCTTTCATTTTAATATTTGTTATACACACTAATTTTATTGATTGTTTGTAATTATAAAGAAAAATCCTCCAAGGTGTGTGGTGTCGGAGAATGTGCCTAGTAGTAGTAGAAATATTATTTTATAGAGTGAGGAAGATGGTTGTATGGATATTGAGTATTATCATGATCAAGTTAATTATTATACGGAAGAAGATGACACCAATAATATTGTTGATCCAGATGATGGGACAAATAGATTGATCCAAGACATCTTTGCTCCTATTGTTGAGGAAAACTTTGATGATGTTTATGATGTACCTCTTCTTGAGAAGGAACAACAACCCCTTTATTAAGGCTCAAGAACAAACATTCTTTCAGTTATAATTTTGTTGGTGAACTTGGAGGTATTAAATGGTTTTTCAAACACTTGTATCACACAGATCTTAAGGTATGTAACAATATAATTCATCACATATACGTAAAGGTAGAAATTCTTTTTCTCTTTTTTAGTGTCAATAAATGTGTAATATATTAAGGATGAAATATTGTTTATTACTATTATTTACATGAACTAGTTATTTTTTATGTTGTAGATTGTTAGGTGAATTTTTCTTACCACCGTCAAACAATGTACCTCGCACATACCGAGAGTTATCTACCATTATGAAATATATCAGAATGGAGTATCATGTTATTGATGCATGTTCTAATGATCATATTATATATTATGGACAATATGCATCGGAAACAAAATTTACACAATGTAAAATCAATAGATATCGAACAGATCAAGTAACAAATAAGGTGCCTCACAAGGTCCTTCATCATATTCCGATAATTCCGATAATTTATGGATTACCATGCATAACACAAAAGTGAATATGGTGTTCTCTGAATGGTTGCAGATGCTTTTTCATTTAGGAACATCGAAGAAATATCATCGATTTTTAAAAAATAACCTCATAATGTTAGGATTTCATTGGAAGTTGATGGTGTCAATCCTTTTGGTGAGCTTAGATCTATTTACTCAGTGTGGCCTATTGTTTTTATAAACAATAACCTTCCTTCTTGGATTTCAATAAAGAGGGAGCACAGGATGTTGGAAATGATTGTCCCATATATTTGTTTACTATATTTGATTGAATTGCCTAGTTACATTTTGTTTGTCTTATTCATTGCATTATTTCTAATACATATACATGGTAGTAATTACATTTACTTTTAACCAATTAGGTAATTACCAAGTGAAATATATGAATGTATACATTTATCCTCTTATTGATGAGATATGAAAGTTATGGGATGGCATCACTATGTACAATGTCTCTATACCAATAGGGAAAAAAAAATTCAATTTCGTGGAATACTTGCATGGACAATTCATGGAGCCCCAGGGCTAACACATTGTTTTGGTAGTAACACACTATTGCATTTTAATAGTATATAATTTTATGAAAATACTATGCATATTTTTTCTTAAATATTATTTCGTTGTTATATAACTAATAGTTTTCAAATATTTAATATGTATCTTGTAGGTCTTCAAACAAAGGGTAAATTTGCATGTCCCATTTGTGGTCCTAGGATGAAATATCGTCATTCAAGAAGTTTAGGAAAGGAGGTGTTTGATGAGTATAGGAACCATAGGTATCGAAATACCAAAAACATCTTTTTAATGGGAAAGAAGAGACTGCAATAAAACCACAAAGAATAAGACCTCACCTATGGAAGTTGGAATATAAAATAAATCATCAAGGTAAGCAATTTGACTATGTATCACACAAAATGTTTTACAATTTTTATTTGTATTGAATTATGTTTACCATATCTAACAATTGTTGTTGTTATGTTTTATAAATTTCATCAATGCCGCATCGATGGGATTCCACGAGGAATGAAAAATTACCCCATACAATTCAGTAGGTTTCCCTATTATGAGCACATACAAATAGCTCATTTGTTTGATACAATTCATATCAGGAAGAATGTAACTGAAACGTTTTGGAGAATATTAGATGGAAGGAATGACAAAGAAACAACTGTCAAAATTTGTAGTGACATTCGAGAGGCCAATCATGCAATGCACAATTTACAGATAAGGAAAGCAATGTTGTAAAAGAGGTAATTCTGAAAATTAAATTTCCAACGGGATTTTATTCAAAAAGGAAGAATATCTTAACGAAGAAAGGTGAATTTAGTGGGGTAAAAACTCATGAATGGCATACCTTCATTAAGGTAATTATTTTGATAGATTTGTATATTGGTATAAATACTTATTTTTAGTATTTTAATTTTGTTTTTGTTTCAAAAAATAATGATTCTTTGTTTGTAATTACAATATTTTCTACCTCTATCTCTCCCTGACAACTTTGACAACAACATCAAACAAGTTATATGTGATCTTGGCAAATACTTGAGGTAAGAAAAATGTTTGATGCAAAACTTGTCATCATGTGTTTTACTTGAAATGTATATACTTTGTTGTTGAAACCTATGATTTTCTTGTATAATCATGTATAGGTGGTTGTCATCTAAATAAATCCATAAACAAGATATAAAATATTGGAGGAGAGAATTTCCTAGGCTAATGTGTGAAATGTGGAATTATCTACATCTAGCATTTTTCAATGCTCAAGAACACTACCTCATACACAAAGTTGAGGAGATTGAAATGTGTGGACCTATACACACAAGGTCAATGTGGATGATGGAGAGGTAAGTGAAGTCATTGAAGGCTTTTGTTAGATAAAGAGCGCATACTAAGGGTTCTATGCTGGAGGGATATATGGTATATCAATCCTTGGTTTTATTAGTCAGTATCTTCCTAAATTAGAAACAAGAATGAAGGTGCCTTGCATTTAGGATGTCAACTCCATCAACAAATTTGAAGGGGAGGGCTTGGTCAGAAAAGGTAGACTAAGGAATTTGAAAGGTATTTAGATGGTAGTTGAGATCTATACTACTTTTCATTATTTATTTTTGTATCTATATTGAACTTATTTAAATTGTATTCTTCCATCAATTATTAATCTTTATTATTGTTATTAATTTTTATTCTTTTTTCATACAGTTGGTCGAAAGTGGGATGCACTACATTTATTCATCATAAGCAATCTTGATTGGATGAAGCTATGGATAGATCGGTTTGATATGCAATGTAATGGTAGGTTATCATGGGAAGGGGTGGATACATTGCTTAAATAATCTCATCATAATTAAGATACCAATCTTACTTAGAGGGAAATCGATTTAGCATATGGTTTAAAATATAAACAAGAAAACATATATATAATTCACCCACATCATGTTTCAGTTATTTTCCATTATATTAATCTAGGTCATGGTGTGTGTTTTTTATTAATTTTTATTAATTCTAAATATGTGTATTCATTTACAATCCATTTTTTACATGTCAGACATATTGCAGTTGAAACACCACAAGGTTATGTGGTGCAATGATCGTAAATTTTGCATCTAAAAGTTGGACGAAAAGAAGAAAACCTCTGATATTTAGATAACTGTAATTGCAGTCTTTCAGGTCACTGGTGTTTCCTCTAGAAGTGACAGGAATCCAACAATATCCGAAAATAGATATTATGGGTATTTGAATGATATAATTGAGTGTGAATTTAATTCCTTCAAGTTAGTTATGTTCGATGTCAAATGGTACATGTTATGAATGAATGAATGAGACTTCTAAAGAACTATTATTGAGCATGTCAATGTATTTACCATGGTTAATACAAGGACATTTGAGCCCGGTAGAGAAACTTATGTTCTTCCAAGAAAATGTGAGCATGTATTTTATTCAGAGGTTCCATGTAAAGCAAGTTTGTCATACGTTGTTAGATATGATCAAAGAGGAAGGACTATAAAGTATAATGTACCAGAAGAAGATGATATTGAAGAATAAGAAGATGCAAAGGAGCATGAGTTAGATGTAATGAAAGACAAAGAAGTCGAAAAAGTTCAACCAGATGTAGATGTAAATTTTTTTCTCAATGATGATATTGACGATTATATTATGATAAAAAATGACATTGATGATGATGTTGATATGGACAATCATTTTAACATAAATTCTAAATGGTTGAATGATACATATGTAGAGTGGGATGAAGAATAATATCAATGATAATCATCATTATCATCATCATTTTCATCATTTTCATCATCATCGAAATCATTATCATCATTGTCGACATTGTTTTCATTGTCATTACCATAATCATCATTGTCACCAAATTCTAAAACACTCAAAAGTAATGAAAACAAGAATTAACTATCTAGTGTAGCCGGATGGAAGAAATA
The DNA here is from genome assembly GCA_009831015.1 of Picea engelmannii. NCBI lineage: Eukaryota > Viridiplantae > Streptophyta > Pinopsida > Pinales > Pinaceae > Picea > Picea engelmannii. Next base: position 736,727 of record ML785379.1, read on the forward strand.
TGTTGTGACCCTGGTCCAGGCGTAATGAAAAGGACAACTAAACTAACTATTATAGCACATCCAGATGGAAGCAATCTCTTGTGACCCCGGTCTGGGCATAATGAAAAGGACAACTAAATTGTTGTAGAAAGGAAACACACATTGGCCAATATCTAATCCTAATGGTCACTATGTTGAAGGTAGTTGACACCCTTTTCTTGTTTGACATCATTAATAAAGGAACTATGCATATAGCTAACCAATTCAAACACTTATGTGATCACACATAAGAACTGAAAAAAATAGAGTTGAACACTATCGAAACCAAAAAAACAAGTGTTACAACATAAGATAATTTCCCAGTTATAAATGAGTAATTAAATGAACCTTGTAGGCACAATACTTAATGCAGGGAATGAAAATATGTTAGAATATAGATACAATACACAATACCTTTCTAAAGAGGGGGGCCTAACTCCCTAGACAAGGAAATGGTAGAAAGCTAACCATTTATCATCATTGTTTGTAATTGTTTACACCTAACCCTTTATCATCAATGTCATCGTCATAATTTTCATCATTCTCATCCTCATTTTCAGCGTCATTGCATCATTTTATTTTTCATCATCATTCCCATCATCATCGTCTTCATGGTCATCATCATTTCCATTGTCATCATTATCATCGTCTTCATGGTCATCATCATTGCCATTGTCATCATCATCATCGTTTATTTATATTATAAATTATTAGTACTTGTATAGTTTTTGTTTAAATTAATATGCATGAATGGGTATAGGTAATTGAGAGTGATGTGGGCGGGGGGGAGAAATGAGCTCCCACCTTCACGTGGTTGGCCCTGTTTAGTAGAGAATAGATTATTCTCAAAACCAAGTAGATCTCATTAATTATATTGTTTTTAGAGATTATTTAATGTAATTTGATGTGGCATTGTCATCGTCATTGTCACCATCATCATTGTCATCATGATCATCATTTTCATCGTCATTATTGCCATCGTCATCATCATCAACATCATTGTCATCATTATCATCTGCATAATTGTCATTGTCATCACAATGATGGAACGCACAAGGATTTGTGGCATGATGATGGAACACTCATTGACATTGTCATGTTCATCATCATATTGTCATCATTGTCATCACCATCGCCATTGTCATCATCATCATCATCATTGTTAACTCATAGAACTAATTCCAAGGGAAACTTATATCCCTTAAGTCATACCACTTAAGGTACTGTGCACTTTTAAAGTGGAATGAAAATGACATAACCCATAACTAGAAAGTAAAAGAATGTTGTGACTTAAAGGAAAGTACAAGAAACGAAACCTTTAAGATTGGCATTAGACTCCACCTAAGAAAGGACAAGTATTCATGCTTATCTCATCCTAACCTAAAATAATTTTTTGAAAGGATTGGATCAACTTTAAGTACTTAGAACCATTCTCACACCCATACTAAATTGTTCCATCCAACTAATCCAAATTGATGAAACCAAAATATTTTATTTTCACTATGAGAAGTGGGAGCAACTAGTCCATATAGAGCTTGTGATGATGCTTCCAATATTTACTATCATACAATAGTAATATATCACCTTTATTGAAGGTCTTTTTCTTGATATGACAGTCATGCCAAGCCTTCTCTATTACCTCTTCCACATTATGATGGAATATTTTTAGGGACTTGTCTTTTGCACCCAATGTCATTTTAGTTTGGTCACTTGTGCTCCTGAATTAATGATTCTTTTGACATGTGAGTGGATTAGGCAATGGGTTAACGCAAACCCACAAATTTAATAGGGACCACCATTTATTTCCATATAATAGCCTAAAATCTATAACCAAAAAGAATGAATGGTTGGTAGGTAGACCCTATTGACCATTACTCATGACATATCAATTCAAATATTTCTTATTAAATGACAGCTTGTACTCACGAAATCAACATTTAACTCAGAGAACTAATGGCAAGGAAAACTATCCCTTAAGTCATACCACTTAAGTTATTATGCACTTAATGCATCACCTCTAGTATATGATGCAACCCATAATTTGTAACACAATTGGACATTGACATAATCATCCCATCCCTTCGATACTTGATTCAATTTAGGTTTCTGCAATCAAATCTCTTATGAATAATTGTAAATAAAGTGGCACCAATCAAAAATAGCCTTTAAGTCACTTGGGTCTCTCCAAAAAGAAAAAGAAGAGTATTGATCAAAATAAGGAAGGAAAATAGTTGCATTTATGATTCTCTAAACAACAACCATGTTAGATATCCCATTTTACATTTGATTCAAGCCACCATTCACATTGGCCATAAGGTATCCATTTGTACCTAACCCAAGAATTTTAAAACTTTTGGAGTGATCAATGCACTGCTCAGATTTGTCACTTTTTGGTTTCAAACAGAGAGTTGAACTATTTTCCAATATAAAGCATGGCTGAACCCATTTTATGTGCAAAGAAACAAACTTTTCTTAACATTGTACCACATCCCCTTTACCACTTTTAGTGTTACTTCCAGTGCATCTGAATTTTCTCTGACATTTTGTGTGTTTGAATTGCAATTGCATATGATGACTCAATACAAACAGAGTTTCCATTATCACTTAATGTGCTTGGCTCTCTCCTCTTCATATTTTGTTAATGTTTGTATTCCTAATAAAGTAACAAAAATATCTATATTGGAAGTTTTGAGGTGACAGGAAATTGTTGGGTTAAGGTAATTTTTTGCAAGAAATTAGAAAAGTTTAACAAAAAATTTCTATGTTACAACAGTCGTCATCATCATCATCATCGTCGTCGTCGTCGTCGTCGTCATCGTCGTCATCATCATTAATGTCATCATGATTTTCTTCATCGTCATTATTGTAGTCATCATCATCATCGTCATCATCATTGTCATCATCATCGTCATTGTCATTTTCATCATCATAATCATATCATCATCATCGTCATCACACTCATCGTCATCATTGTTATCACCATAATCAACATTGTCTTTATCATTGGCATCATCATCATCATAATCATCCTGATCATAATCATCATCGTCATCAATCATCCTCATGATCATCATTGGCATGATCGTCATCATCATCAATATTTTCATCGTCATGATCGTCATCGTCATAATCATCATCATCATCAATATTTTTATTTTCATCGCGGTCGTCATTGTTATACTAGTTAAGAGGCATGTGATTTAGTGGTTATACATACCATACCCCCCTCTAGGGATTGGCTTACATTTTTTTTCATTTGTTAATTTATACAATATTGTATAAATTACCAAATGCAAACAAATGTAATTCAATCCAAACAAAACCCAGACCCCAAGACAACAAGACCCTGACCCCAACAACAATTTATGATCGACGTGATCCCGACTGCAAGAGACAAAAGAGGAATGGCAACCCTATCAAGACCCCGACAATTATTTCTAACTAGCCTGACCTGATCCAGGTGGATAGAAATGGCCACCCACCTTTTCCAACTGGCTCAAAACAGTTTTCTGGAAATTTTGGTAATTTACTATTTTTAGCAGTTTTTCACATCCGGAGCCATTTTGAGGCCCTAAACTATGTTTTTTGGGAAAACGAGGAGAAATATGTAAGTTTCTTCAATATTTCCCATGAAAATAATCTCCTCAACGATACCTTTCCAACAGGCTATCATACACCTAAAACGAAGATCATATGCAAAAGTTACGACCCTGGGAAGTTGATGTACTAACTTACCCAAACGGGGCCCACATGACTTTTGGCGCTTCATCTCCTAAAGTTAGGTTTTTGGATGTCTAGGGTTTTGGGAATTCCTTTTTATTATAAAAAGGCCTTCAAAGCCTCATTGTAATCATCTTCTTGCGGATGAGCGCAGTCGTCACATCTCTTCTCAGAGATAAGTTGTCATCATTCCAGCGAGCTTGTTTCCGCTGCATTTTACAATTTCAACTTATTTCCTTATTGAATAGAAAACCAGTTTTACTGTATCTCTATTATTTTGTGTTAAGAACTTGTTAATAATCTGTAGTCATTTTGTTCTTCCCATAAAATATGGATTAGTGGTATCAGAGCGGTCTGCTCCTTGTCGTCTTAATGCATGTCCCCAACGAGGTCGGAGTATAAAGAGTTGGGTCTTGAGCTTGTCTCTCTTGAGGACAAAAGATCTTGCATGCCCAAGGGACCTCTCATGGCAGGAGAAAATAAATAAGATGGGAAAAGATATCCTTTCAAACTGTTGATTGAGGAATCCCTCACACAACAAAGGAATGAGATGATGGATAGTTTTACACAAATCCTTCGGCGACTACCAATAGGCGACGCATATTCTTCGAGCAGAGGTGTCGCCCCCTTCAAGGTACAAATAAACTTTGATGTTCCTATATTTGAAGGTCATATAGATGCAGATTTTGTAGAAAAGTGGTTGAATCTACTAGAAGGGTATTTTTATGTCCATAACTTTTTGAAAAGAGAAAAGATTACTTTTGTTCTCCTCAAAGTCATTCCCCATGTCAAAGATTGGTGGGAAACCTCATGTGAGAAAAAGGAAATAGAGGAACCCTCATTATTTACAGTCATGACCACTTGGGAATCCTTCAGGGATGCTATTAAGGAACAATACTACCCTGTCAAAAGTTATGACGACTTGTATACCAAATGGACCACACTGCGACAAGAAAGAGACCAAGCAGTGCCAGATTTCACAAATATCTTCCATACCTTGCGCACCAATATGGGTATCAAATATTCAGAGCGACATATGGTGCTCAAGTATCGCAGTGCTCTACATAGATACATCCAAACCGAAATGTGATTTCTAGACATCTCATCCTTGGGCGTGGCCTACCGATATGCCATCAAAATCGAGCAAAAGATCAAACAAAAGACGTGGCAATTTGGGCCTGGGAACCCCTCACAACTATTAGGACCATACAATGTACCTTTTTGCCCACACTTTTTGCTACCTTTTCACCTTGTTTCACTCACATTATCACCTTACCCTATCTTTCCAAAGATTAGCATTGAGGCATGTTGTTGAAAAACCCTGTGGTTGAAACAGTATGTGGACTATGATGCTGAAACAACAACTCACACAGAAGAAGTTGTTACACTCTTCATGGTCTACAATGCTGAAACAACAACTCACACAGAAGTTGTTACACTCTCCGTGGTCAACGATGCTGAAACAACAACTCACACAGAAGAAGTTGTCACACAGTCCGTGGTCAACGATGCTGAAACAACAGCCGCACCTTGAGCTAGCATTAACCATTGTTGCTGCCTGAGAGCAAGTTGTTGAAACAGTCAGAACGCAAATCTCGTGGCTAAAACAGCCCACGATTTGTGATGCTGAAACAACATACAACAGTAGTAACAATAAGACAAATAAAGAAGTTGTTACTCCAGCCGCAACAACAACACCTCACTCAACACTTGTAATAGAATTTTGTTGCGGGAAACTAGGATATCCTATTCCAGTTTAAAAATTTGATCTAACTAAGAATAGGACTCATATGTACATCTGTAATTTATTGATCAAATTGTATCGAAGGGATTCTCCTCTTTAAATAAGAGGAAATCATCATTAGAGATCATCTTTTTAGCTAAGAAAGGATTTTACGGAGAGGGATGTGTTTCACTTCAAATTGTAATGTAACATAGTTGACAGATGAATAAAATATTGTTTTGAGCATTTTCCTCTAGTTCCTTTCATTTCAAGGGAATCTTGTGAGAAGGGAGGGCCCACCTTCTTCACAAGATTCACCCATTAGCTTTGTAGAGTGTTAGTATCATTTTTGTTCATGCCTTGATTAAATTTTGTTTTGTTGAAACACTACTTTACTGAACTCTGTTTTGCTGAAACACTACTTTATTGAACTATGTCTTGCTGAAACTTTGCTTTACCGATTGTTACATTGTTTTCATATGATTCATGCTTGGGTAACTATTAATCATTCTAGTTAGCAATCCTTCTTGGTGAATTTATGAAAGCTTGATAATCAGGGACAAGTGCTGAAGGTTCCTGCTTTGGAAATAGGGTCATGTTCTCTGTTAGGGATAGTTAGCCTTCAGTGTATGTCAATTATTTTAATGAGTTCATGGAAGTGTGCTAATCATAAACAAGTGCTGAAGATTCCTACTTTGGGAATTGGGTCCTGTTCTCTAATTATAGAATAGTTGGTCTTTCCTTTTGCAGTGTCTTGAAGGATTTCTCTTCTAGTTTGTTATTTCTTTAATGTAATCCAGGATTCTTTGGACAATTATTTCTTTAAACATTAAAATCTGCAATAGGTAGATTGCTTTCCTGTAATTCAAGCTAAGAACTTCATTTTGTTCAAGGAAAAGTGTGATTAATATGTTTTTACTACAACTCTAGGTTGCTTTTGAGATTGAGCATATATAGTGCGTGATTACCTTTGAAATAACAGACTTCCCTGGGTTGACAATTTATGTAGCACTTGATTGTTTAGTTAAATAAGCAATTATAGTGACCAACATTTTGGCGTCGTTGTTGGGGGAGGTAATTATAGATTTCAAAAGCACTTATGATTTTTCAGATACAAAGATTGCATGAGAGGACGTGGAGACCCCAAAGACACTGACCCTATAGGTGGAAGGGGCAGAGGAAGAGGAGGAAGAAAGACTTATATTGAAGAGATTATATCAAAGTCTGAATCTGCTGCTCAATGACCAAACTCTCCGAAACCGAAATCCCAACCTTCATTTCAAGCAAACTTTGAGACGGGAAAAGAAGTTTGGAGTCCTGAGACAGTCAAGAAACTAGCAGGAAACATTGAGGACAGAGCAAGCGCAGCAGGGGAGTAGACAGAAGAAAACATGGATGAGTACAATGAAGAAATGCATCATGAATAACAGGCAGGTCCTGAAGGAGAGGTAAATGATGAAAACTCTTTTTCCACATTCGGATTTCCTATTGGTGATCTTCCTAGAGGGGTAGCCCCCATAAAGAACATTCCACTCTCAAAACTACCTAACTTTCATGGTTTGTCTTCAGAGGATCCTGATGAATTCCTTTTTGAGTTTGATATATTATGCAGAAGTTATGATTACATTTCCAATGCTCAAAAATTAAAACTATTTCCAGCAAC
>ML785379.1:777084-800042 GCA_009831015.1 Picea engelmannii
CGCACAGAAATTCCAGCCATCTAATTTGCCTGGCATTTAAAGTTGGTTGATCAAATAAATACTTCAGACCATTGTGGTCTGTTCTCAACTCGAATTTCTTGCCCATGAGGTAATGTCTCCATTTCCTCAATGCATGGACAACTACTGCCAGCTCTAAATCATGAGTGGCATAATTCTTTTCATGCTCTTTCAGATTTCGGGATTCATAACAAATTACAGATCCCTCTTGGCTAAGAACTCCTCCCAACCCTTCCTTACACACATATGTGCACACTACGTAATCCTTACTTGGATCAGCAATCTTTAGGATTGGAGCACTAGTGAGAAGCTGCTTCAATTGCTGGAAGCTTCTCTCACATACATCAGTCCACCGGAACTTCTTCTCCTTCCTTTGCAAAGAAGTGATAGCATGAGCTATCCTTGAAAATCCAGTTATCAACCTCCTATAATAACCTGCTAGACCCATAAAGGATCTAACTTTCGTCACATTTCTTGGCGCTGGCCACTCTCGAATGGCCTGTACCTTCTCAGGATCCACAATGATCCCCTCTTCAGAAATAATGTGTCCCAAGTAATGGATCTTCTTTTGGTAAAATGAGCACTTGCTCAGTTTTGTGTATAGCTGGTGTTCTCTCAACACCTGCAGCACCATTCTCAAGTGTTGTTCATGTTCTTCCTCTGTCTTGGAATACACCAAGATATCATCCAAGAAGACTATGACAAACTTGTCCAGATAATTTCTGAACACTCCATTCATTAGGCACATAAAGACAGTAGGCGCATTGGACAGTCCAAACGGCACCACTGTAAACTCATAGTGACCGTACCTTGTTCTGAAGGCAGTCTTGCTAATGTCTTCATCTTTTATCCTCACTTGATGATACCCAGATCGAAGATCTATTTTCGAAAATACTTTCGCATCCTTCAATTGATCAAAAAGATCATCAATCCTTGGCAGAGGATATTTGTTCTTAACAGTGACTTTATTCAACTGTCTAAAGTCAATGCACAGCCTCAGCGTTCCATCTTTCTTCTTCACAAATAGAACTAGGGATCCCCACAGTGACACACTGGGACGAATTTACCCTTTCTTTAAAATCTCTTTGAGCTACAATTGCAACTCTTTCAGCTCTGGTGTGCTCATCCTATAAGGAGCTTTCGAAACTGGAGCTACTCCAGGCATCAGATTTATAGAAAAATCAATGTCCCTCTTCGGAGGTAATCCAGGCACCTCCTGAAACATGTCCTCAAACTCTTTGAGCACCCTATGGTCTTCCATATTCAAGAGCATATTTTGGAAAAATTCTTCCACCCGAGCTGCAAATAATTAACAGCCTTTCCGGTAACATTTCTTCAACTGCATAGCTGAGATTTCCCTCACAGTCACGGCTCTGGGAATTCCTTGGACTGTTACCTGATTTCCATCTTCGTTTAGACATGTGAACCTCTTGTTTCGACAATCCAGAAGGGCATGGTGCTGGTCCAACCATTCCATCCCAATTAAGAAATCATATGAGCCTAAAGGTAGAATGTTCAATTCAGCCTTAGTGCTCATTCCTTTCATGTCCACTGAACAGGACTTAACCAATTCAGTGACCTTCCTCTTGGTCCCTGTGGCTAACTGCACTAACCAAGAATTCTCATGTTTTCTCTTCGTTAGATTCAAACTTTCCACCACCATAGGATCTACATCACTATGGCTAGCCCCTGAATCAATCAAAATAACAAGTGGTTAGTAGTTGATCTTACCTTCCACTTCAATCATGTGTGATTGAAATTCTGCTTGCTTGTTGTCCAAGGCTGCGTAGATCCTCAGCATTATGTTGCCCATATCCTCCACTGTTTCAACTTGTTGAACAGTATGGACAGTTCTTGCTTTGTCTTTTCTGTGGGGGCAGTCTCTGTACCTATGATTCCCTTTACATCCCCAACACTCCATGGGTGGAGGCCTTGTCATCTGTTCACTCCCTTCAACTTTCCTGGGCTCTTTAAAAGATGAATTTCCCCAAGGACTAGTTCTGAAAAAGGAAGGCTTGCTTCCCTTCTGTCTCTGTTCTTTCTTAAACCTCTTCTGGTTATCCCAAGCCTTCCAAAAGGTAGGCTTTTCTCTCTGTTATTTCTCCCTTCTTATGGTTTCTTCCATGGTCTTAAGATCATCGTATTGAATTTTGTCACCAATATAAGGTGGAAGTCCACTCAGATACCTCTGAATTTTAACAGCCTCGTCTTTGATAAATGGAACATACTTCAGCAGTTCCAGAAAACTTCGTTCATACTCATCTATGGTCATGCTGCCTAGCTTGAGTTCGAAGAACTCCTTCATCTTTCTGTCATAGTATCTTTTAGTCAGGTATTTCTTCTCGAAATACCTCTTGAATTCCTTCCAAGTGACCTCTTTCTCTTGAATGTGCTGCACCTACACAAACTGATCCCACTACATGGACGCTTTTCCTTTCAACTAGTACATTGCAATTCTTCCCTCTGCATGGGCAAAATAATTCTGCAGCTGGAAGTATTTCTTCATTCCCAACAACCATGTCTCGGAATCTTCCTCCTTCTTATATTCTCCATCGAATGTTGGAGGTTTAATTTTATTCATTTCTCCTTTCAATTCCTCCTTTCCAGGTCTTCGATGTTTTCTGGTAAGGGACGGGCTCGAACTATGATGTGTCTCCCTGTCTAAATGTTTTTGGGAGCGACTGTGACGTCGACTACCACTCCTTGATCTACTTCTTCTCCCATGAGTTTTGTGACTCTCTGTCGTACTTGAGTCTCTTCCTTTCTCAAGTTTCTTCTCTATTCTTTCCAGACTCTGCAAGAATATTAAGTTTAATTTCCCCTTGCTGATCCTTAACTTTCATGAGATTTCGGCTATCAGCTTGACGCTCCTTGGCCTCTCTTTGCAATCCTTCAAGGATTTTCATTATATGTCCTTCCTTATCCATCTCCTTTCCATGCCCATTAGAGTTCGATCCTTCGACTCCTAGGTTAACATCCTTTCCTTCCCGCTCATCTTCCATTTCAGGGGTAATTTTCACTCTTCCCCACTCCATACTCGGCGCTGATTAACTGGAGTTTTGGCCTCTGTGGTATTCTGAACAAGCACTGTGCAATCCAATTCAAATTGTCAGGCCATTAGACTTCATGAATAATCCACAACGTTTACAACTATTACAAACAAAAATGAAAGACATTTCAACTTCACAAGTTTTCTTAGCTCTGTCTGGTTCTGTGTTTGTTGGGTTTCAGAACTTCAAAATCTCAGTCTATGAAGAACTTTGAAATTATCCTGTTTCCTATCGGAAAACTTTTCCTCCCACAGGAAAATCTTCAAGGTTTCCCTTCCTTCTATCAGGGTTACCTTTATCGGGATTTTGGAACCAGCAGTGTTTGTTTGGTTTGAATCCCCGATTCCCGATTTGCAATGAGATTTCTTCACGCGCGAGCCCTCCTGAGCTTAGCTCAGGTCGCATATGACCATGCCTTCATGACCTGGCCTTATCCTCCTATCGATAATTCAATCCTCAAAACCCAATGTGCTACCTTACACGTTATCCCTTGATATGGACTCTACATAATGTGACCGTCGACTCGTGACCCCGGCCTTTTCCCTTATCGGGGTTTGAGGTTTCGCAAATCTAAATGTGCCAAAACGCTTGACAGCAGAATCCTCGATTTTCGATTTCCGATGGACTCCATCCATGCTAGGCCTTCGGGCTATAGCCTCACCATACAACCACTGCTCATGACCGTGATCAATCCTCTTATCGGGGTTTTGGAATTTGTGATGTCACGATGCACATGCATTCACAACCTTCGATCCTCTGATTCTTGATGTGCTTTTACACTGGCTAGCTCTCCTGGATCAGCCTCTAGTCCACATGACCATACTATATGACCTCCACCCTACCTCATCAGTTTCGGCGGTTTCAATGTCAATGTTCATACGCTCACAGAATCCTCGATGGGTCCCAGTCGTTGACTTGTCAACATTCCTTTTGCCTGTCACTAAAAATCTGCCACCTGTCCTCCTGATAGTCGGTGTGGCCCCGCGCTCCTAGGCCTTATCGGGAAATCGCGTATCACGATTTTCCAATGCACGAAACCTTTGCTTCCGGGATCTCCGATATCCCGATTCCCGATATGCCGACGCACCTTTTGTTTTAACCCTTTGCGGTTAAGTTAGTTCCATGTGACCTCTACCCCGTGACCGTAATCAACCACTCATCGGGGTTTCGGGGTTCGGAGTTTCAAAGTGTATGAATCACTTGTCACCGGGGTTCCCGATTTTCCGATGAGCTTCAAACACCAATGAACATGCTCCTTGTCGGGACTTCCCCGATGGCAGATATCTGCCACGTGTTCCCTAATATGAACGGTCCAGATCTTGTCACGAAATTGTGGATCACGTTTCCGTGTGACAAGATTTCTAGGTGCTCAAGAACTCTGATTCTCCGATTTCTGACTCTCTCCAGGATTCTGACACGTGTCCTCCTTGAGATCCTATGGCTATGATCCCTCCTCGAAATCTCAAGAGTCACAAGGTCTCGATTCTCTGCCTTAGTAAAACACCGATGACTCTAATATCCCGACACCTCTCCGGGACTTCTCCTCTACCCATGAGGACTTAAATCCTGCGCAACTTCTGTCAACTCAGACGGTTGACGGGTAATCCCACAGGGATATTACGACTCACGATCCTCTCGAGTTTAAACTCCTGTGAAATATCCAAAGGTTTTAAACCTCATGCACGTTCTCCAGATCTGACGGTTACAAGGGTTCGCCTTCCCTCCCGAACAGATCCGACGGTTCTAACACCATTGGTGTAGAAACCTGTCTCCATGTGGTCATAGACCACACCAACTGCAGTTTCACAGCACCGCTAAACCTCCTGAGCTTGTAAACGTGATCAGGCAACTACTTGACACACTGGAACAACCAACGTCCGAAATTGGCCATTCCAGACCCAATTTCTCTTCACATTTTCGGTCCAAAGACCGCTCCACTGGCTCATCTAGGCTCAGTTTCGAAACCTTAGCTCTGATACCACTCTGTAGTGTACCCTTTCACTACCGAGGTTTCCAAACCTCTCAGTTACCATTCTATACATGAATGATTACATAATTTGTACAGACTTTATAAGCGCATGCATTTAACACAATTAAGCACATTTCAATTACAGAGTGAAATCTATAGGTTACTGCTACAATTAATCAAGCCATAGTATTCAGCAACACTTCATTTACACACAGCAGAAAACATAATACATAAACAACAACAGAGTTAAATCATAATTCTGATACTTATCTTTTAACAGCTGTAGTATTCACCAACCAAATGCAGGCCTTCCACGAACCTCGCAGCCTTAGACCACACTGTTCATCAGCTCACTAGTGGGTCACCCCCGAGATGGGACTGAGCTCCACCCCAAGGCAAGGAATCCTAGGCTAGGCCGAGGTTACAAGGAAGATAGCACATACACATCACCAGGAAGAAAGCTCTCCCAGGAATCTCCCACGCTCACTACCCACAGACCCTCATTCCCCACATGCATGTTCCACCCAGGAGAGTGCACCTTCTCTGTCACCTAGACAGTCCTTCGGCTGCCAGTCTCCCTTACCTTGGGTTACAGGAACAGACCGGACCAGAATTCTCTGGGCTCTATGGCAACTACAGGGTTCCTTCCAGGAGTTCTCTTCTCCCTCTGCACACTCTCTCACCTGGAGGAGTCACTCATAGGCCAACAAGCCTCACGCAGTCTAGTACTGCATGGTCACGTCAATCCAAGGGGAACACAGACCAAGGCTTCCCAAACTGGCTCGACAATCACAGGATGATCTCACGATGATGATTTTGGAACAGGCTCCATGCACAGGCTAGCTCAGCATTTCCCCAAACAACCAAGGGATTCTTCCACTCGAGTTCAACACAAGGATTCTGGTTCAAGAATGCGCTCCCGGGTTTTCCTAGAACAGACATAGACTCACAGCTCGGGACATGGGTGTACACGGTTTCTTCAGACAAACACAGGCTTAACGGCTTCAGAGATGAATCAGAGTAATCTGGAAGATGGCGTACCGGTTCTATGCTCAGAGGTTCCGGTCAGAATGGAGAGATCCTCCCCCTCATAGCTTACTTCCATCATTTTATTTGCATGCACCAGGGTTGACACTTGTCACCCTGGGAACTGCATGCGTACCACAGCGTGCATCCCCTTTGCACGTTCCCTTTCCAAAACTTAGGATAAACAGAAATTCACATGTCTCCTTTTAAAATAATATTAAAATATTATTTCCTGGGCGTAAGCCCCCTAGGCTCATCACTTAGCCCCTTTTACCACCTTTCAGCCCTTAATTCCTTGCCCACTCTGTGGACGCTCAGTCCCCCATCACTCATTCATCGTGGTCGGTCTGCACTGGAGGTGTTTATATTTTATTAATTGATCTGTGTACATACAAGTACATCAACAAGCTCCTGGACTTCAACACTTAGGCTCCCTGGCCTAACAAAACACATAATCCTACAGCTTATACAACACTTGGATCACCAGCCTATAGAACACATTTACAATTCTTTGCATAAAACATGATCTGTGACGGGGCTCGGCCTTGGGGACACTATAGTACCTATGCACTGCCAGGTCAAGAACCCCATCTATCTGACCCTCGATGCACCACCGCCCAATGGGCCAGTCTATCATTTCTCTCTGTTATAGAATGAGGAGATCAAGTGACAGATCCAAGAATTTCTCCACAAGGGGCACATCCGTCCCATCTCATCACCTTGCGGGAGCCCAATTGTACTGGTACAGAAGAAATATGTAACTTGGAAAATCTGCATTGATTATTGGGATTTGAATAAAATCACATTCATAAATCGATACCTGATTCCCCGAATCGACAACCTCCTTGATCAACTCACAGGGCTCAAATACTTCAATAAGATTGATCTGAATTCTGTCTACCACCGGGTCCTGATAAAACAGACAGATGTATGGAAGACCACCTTCAAGTCAAAGGAAGGCCTTTTTGAATGGTTGGTCATGCCCTTTGGTTTGACAAATTCTCCAGCCACTTTCATGAGGATGATGAAAAATATCATGCGACCATTCACCAATACTTTTGTTGTTGGGTATCTGGATGACATTCTCATTTACTGCAAAACTTGGGCCAAACACTTGCAGCATATTCAACAGGTTTTGCACACCCTGCAGTAGCACAAGCTATACGCCAACTTGGAAAAATGCTCCTTCAACATGGGTAGGGTCCATTACCTGGGCTACATCGTTGATCAGCATGGCGTACATGTGGATCTAGCCAAGATCCAAGTCATATGTAACTGGCAAGACCCAACCACACTCACTCAGCTTCGGAGCTTCTTGGGCCTTTCCAATTTCTACCGTAGGTTCATGTTGGGATTCTCCCATATTGAATGGGCCCTCAGCCAAATTACTAGGAGTGATGGTAAGGATAAATTTGTGTGGGGCCAGTCCCAACAACAAGAGTTCAATGATTTGAAGCAGTTCTTATGCTCAACCCCATTACTTTCACTACCAGACCTGCAACAACCCTTTGAGATAGAGACAGATGCTTCAGACTATGTTGTGGGTGTCGTCCTCACTCAACATAGCCACCCTATGGCCTATCATAGTGAGACACTATCAGATGTTTTCCATAAGTACCCTACTTATGACAAAGAAATGTACTCCATTGTGCAAGCCTACCTCCAGTGGAGACATTACATTTTTTGGAAGGAGACAGACATCCACACTGATCATAATCCACTGCAGTTCATGCAGACACAAGGAAAATTGCAGAATGACCGCCATCAAAAGTGGTCCATATACTTGCAGCAATCCCACCTCAACATCAAGTATAAAACAGGAATCACAAATCATGTCATTGATTTCCTCAAAAGACCACCAGTCACAACACTCACCACGGTGCTAGACTCTTGCGGCCATGAGACCTCTGGATGGCCCCAACTCTATGAGACAGACCCAGACTTCACCACCACCTACCAAATGTTGGGGTAAAATGTAGTTGTCAATAATTTCCATCTTCAAGATGGGTTGTTGTGTCATCTGGGCCATATCTGTGTTCCATCAAGAGAGCGAGCGAAGTTGATCTGAGAAGCCCACTATAGTCAGGTGGTAGGACACTTCAACATCGAAAAGATAATGGCAATGATACAAAAACATTTCTACTAGTTGAAACTTCGATAGGAGGTCAACAAGTATATAGGGTCCTACACTACTTGTGCTATTTCCAAACCAACCACTAAGAAACATGGCCTATACACCCCTCTTCCTACTCCTGACAAGCCATGGGAATCCATCTCAATGGACTGCATCTCAGGCCTCCCATCCACCAAGTGGGGAAATGACTGTGTTTTTGTGGTTGTTGATCGCTTTTCTAAGATGGCGATTATGGTTTCCTACAAGAAGAACATCACAATAGAGGTCGCTGCCAAGCTCCTCTTTGAACGATTCTGGGTACATTTTAGAATCCCACAAACCATTGTCTCAGATTGGGATAGTCGATTTCTCAGCACATTTTGGTCCACTACTAGACACCAAGCTCACCAAATCCATGGCCTTCCACCCCAAAACAGATGGCCAAACTGAGGTCATAAATTGAATGATTGTGCATATCATTCGCATGTATAATTCAAAGCACCCTCGCACATGGGATGAGATCCTTCCCTATGTCCAGCATAGCTACAACCGAGCCCTTCATAGCTCAACTGGCCACATCCCCTTTCAGGTGGGGTTGGGATTCCAACCATTGGGTCCCATAGATGTTGCACTTCCCCTTGTGGTCACCTCGACCAACTCATCTCCTTCTCCAACTTAAGCTGACAAAGCCACTCGGTTCATTGAGAGGATCTAGCACATACGCCAACAGGTTCAGGATATCCTACAGAAGTCCAATGATAAGTACAAGCAATGCCATGATCAACATCGGGTGCCACATAAGTTTCAAGTGGGCGACAAAGTTTTGTTGCACTTGCAAAAAGAACGCCTTACATGACCCCATCGGAAGCTTCTCCCACTCCGTTATGGGTTTTACACCATCACCAAGGCCATGGGGGATAAATTTTTTGAGCTCAACATTCCTCCTTTCCTTGGCCTACACCCAGTGTTCAACATGGATCTCCTTCGTCCTTATTTCCCACCATTATTGGACACCTCAGAAGTAGAAAAACAACTGACACCAACAGAGCTCAACCCTGACTGCATACAACATGCATCCAATGATTAGATTGTGGACACACAGATCAAGTGCACTCGATAGCAAAGGATCCATCTTTATCGATTCGTCAAAGTAGGGCAACTCCTGCACCAAGGCATGTGGCTCACCTGGGGCCAAATTCAATAGAAATTTCCTCATCTAATGGGGGAACTCAATGAAATGGAGACAATTTATTCCCAAGGAGGGAGGATTTATCTAGGTGGATATCGGTGGCCACCCACCTTGTCCAACTGGCTCAAAACAATTTTCTAGAAATTTTGGTAATTTACTATTTTTAGCAGTTTTTCACTTCCGGAGCCGTTTTGAGGCCCTAAACTATGTTTTTTGGGAAAACAAGGAGAAACATAGAAGTTCCTTCAATATTTCCCCTAAAATCAATCTCCTCGATGATACCTTTCCAACATGCTATCATACGCCTAAAACGGAGGTCATATGCAAAAGTTACAACCCCGGGAAGTTGATGTACTAACTTACCCAAACAGGGCCCACATGACTTTTGGCACTTAATCTCCTAGGGTTAGGTTTTTGGATGTCTAGGGTTTTTGGCATTCCTTTTTATTGTAAAAATGCCTTCAAAGCCTCATTGTAATCATCTTCTTGTGAATGAGCACAACCATCACATCTCTTCTCAGAGATAAGCCACCACCATTCCAGCAAGCTTGTTTTCGCTACATTTTACAGTTTCAACTTATTTCCTTATTGAATAGAAAACCAGTTTTATTGTATCTCTGTTATTTTGTGTTAAGAAAATATTAATAATCTATAGTCATTTCATTCTTCTCATAAAATCCACATCAGTGGTATCAGAGAGGGTGTCTCCTTGTCGTCTTAATGCATGTCCCCAACAAGGTCAGAGTATAAAGAGTTGGGTCTCGAGCTTGTCTCTCTTGAGGACAAAATCTCTCACACACCCAAGAGACCTCTCATGGAAGGAGAAAATAAAGATGACGGGACATGAGATACTTTCAAACTTTTGATAGAGGAATCCCTCATGCAACAAAGGAATGAGATGATGGATAGTTTCGCGCAAATCCTTCGACGACTACCAACAGGTGACGCATCTTCTTCGAGCGGAGGTGTCACCCCCTTCAAGGTACAAATAAACTTTGATATTCCTATATTTGAAGGTTAGATAGACACAGATGTTGTAGACAAGTGGTTGAATCTACTAGAAGGGTATTTTTATGTCCATAACTTTTCAAATAGAGAAAAGATTACTTTTGTGCTCCTCAAACTCGTTCCTCGTGTCAAATATTGGTGGGAAACCTTCTGTGAGAAAAAGGAAACAAAGGAACCATCATCATTTACAGTCAAGGCCACCTGGGAATCCTTCAAGGATTCTATTAAGGAACAATACTACCCTGTCTAAAATTATGATGACTTGTATACCAAATGGACCACACTATGACAAGAAAGAGACCAAGCAGTTCCAAATTTCACAAATATCTTCCATACCTTGCTCACCAAGCTAGGTATCAAATATTCGGAGTGACATCTGGTGCTCAAATATCATGGTTCTCTGCATAGATACATCTAGATGAAAATGTAATTTCTATACATCTCGTCCTTGGGTGTGACCTACCAATATGTCATCAAAATTAGGCAGAAGCTCAAACAAAAGACGTTGAAATTTGGGCCTGGGAACCCCTCACAACAAAATCCAGGAAAGGGCGGCCCCAACCCATAGAAAAAAGGACAGAGAAAATATGGATAGTATCAAGACAACCAATCCAAGCCACAAGCAAATAAGGACACCGTAAAGACAAAGAAAGATACAAGGAAGTGGTGTGACTTCCATAAGAGCCCTTGGCATAACATTGTTGACTACCGCTCAAAGCAGTCGCTGGTGGCCGAAGTGAAAGCCTCTAACTTAGATGTGGGTTATGAATCTGATCCAGAACCAAAAAGGGGAAGACAAATCATTGATGTGGAACCCAGTGCCACCATTTCTACCACCAAGCTCCAGCCTGGTGAACTAGACGAGCCAGAAGAAGGAGAGTGCCTCTTCCATTCACAGATGTGGGTAAAAAGAACCCTGCTTCACTTCATCATTGATAGCGGTAGCCATAAGAAACTCATCTCAGTAGAGGTCATTAAGTGGCTATCCATGATGACAATGATGCACCCACAACCCTACACCATTGGATGGCTTTGCCAAGGAAACGATCTCCGTGTCAGCCAATAGTGTCGATTGTCGTACGGCATCAATCCCTTCAAAGATGAGGTATTGTGTGATGTTTCTCCTCTCAAAGTTTGTGATGTTATTTTGGGCCAACCTTATTTATGGAAACTTCATGTTGTATATGAGTCTAGGCCTCATAGTGTTATTATTACTTTGAACAAGAAATTGTACAGGATACTCGAGCCAATCCCACCTAGTGCTATTTCCTTGATCTCTTCTAAGAAATGCAAGAAGGTCATCTCTCATACGGGGGAGTTTGTCTTCTTCGTGATTCGCTCTCAGAATAAGAGAAAGATCACAACCACATCCAAGGTCTCTATGGCCGACCCCTCCACATAGAAAAGGCAAGTAGATAAGGTTGTGGAAGAATACTCAGATATCTTATCCTCACCTACCAGGGTACCTCTGCACTACCAGGTCAAGCACCCCATCGATCTGACACCCAATCCACAGCTGCCCAATGGGCCAGTCTATCATCACTCTCTATTAGAGAATGAGGAGATCAAGTGACAGATCCAAGGAACAATACTACCCTGTCTGAAGTTATGACAACTTGTATACCAAATGGAGCACACTTGCGACAACTCATCACCTTGCGAGAGCCCAATCGTGTTGGTACAGAAGAAAGATGGAACCTGGCGACTCTGCATTGATTACCGGGATCTGAATAAAATCATAGTCAGAAATTGGTGCTCGATTCCCCAAATCGACGACCTCCTTGATCAATTCACAGGTGCCAAATACTTCAGTAAGATTGATCTAAAGTCTGGCTACCACCAGGTCCCGATAGAACATACAGATGTATGGAAGACTGCCTTCAAGTCAAAGGAAGGCCTTTTTGAATGGTTTGTCATGACCTTTGGTTTGACAAATGCTCCAAACAGTTTCATGAGGATGATTGACTATATCTTGTGACCATTCACCAATAATTTTGTATTGGTGTATCTGGATGACATTCTCATTTATAGTAAGACTTGGGTCGAACAGTTGTAGCATATTCAGCAGGTTCTGCACACCCTACGGCAACACAAGCTATACACCAACTTTGAAAAATGCTCCTTCAGCATGGAGATGGTCCATTACCTGGGCTACATGGTTGATTAGAATGGTGTACATGTGGATCTAGCCAATATCCAAGTCATCCGTGACTGGCCAACCCCAACCATACTCACTCAGCTTTGGAGCTTCTTGGGCCTTGCCAATTTCTACCACAGTTTTGTGTTGGGATTTTCCCATACTGCATGGGCCCTCAGCCAAATTACCAGGGGTGGTGATAAGGTGAAATTTGCATGGGGTCAGTCCCAACAACAAGAATTTGATGATTTGAAGCAGCGCTTATGCTCAGCCTCAATACTTTCACTGCCAGACCTACAACAACCCTTTGAGATCGAGATAGATGCTTTAGACTATGTTGTGGGCGTCGTTCTCACTCAGCACGACCACCCCATGACCTATCATAGTGAGACATTATCAGATGTTGTCCGTAAGTACCCTACTTATGAAAAAGAAATGTACTCCATTGTGAAATCCTATCGTGAGTGGAGACATTACATTCTTGGGAAGGATATAGTAAACCACATTGATCATAAGCCACTGCAGTTCATGTAGACACAAGGAAAATTGTAGAATGAACACCATCATAACTGGTCCACATACTTGCAACAATTCCACCTCAACACCAAGTATAAAACAGGAAGCACCAATCATGTCGTTGATTTCCTCAATAGACCACCAGTCATGGCAGTCACCATGGTGCTAGAATCTTGCGGCCATGAGACCTATGGATGGCCCCAACTTTATGAGACAGACCTGGACTTCGCCACCACCTACCAAATGTTGGGGGAAAACACAATTGTCAATAATTTCCATCTTCAGCATGGGTTGTTGTGTTGTCTGGGCCATATATGTGTTCCATCAAGAGAGCGAGGGAAGTTGATTTGGGAATACCACTATAGTAGGGTGGAAAGACACTTCAGTGTTGAAAAGACAGTGGCGATGCTACAAAAACATTTCTACTAGCCGAAACTTCGACAGGAGGTCAGCAAGTATATCAAGTCCTACATTGTCTGTGTTATTGCCAAACCAACAACTAAGAAATAGGGCCTATACACTGCTCTTCCTTCTCCTGATAGGACATGGGAATCCATCTCGATGGACTTCATGTCGGGTATCCCATCTACCAAATGAGGAAATGACTATGTTTTTGTGGTTGTTGATCGCTTTTCTAAGATGGCAATTATGGTTGCCTGCAAGAAGAACATCACAGTAGAGCCTACTGCCAAGATCTTCTTTGAACGAGTGTTGGTACATTTTGGAATCCCACAAACCATTGTCTCAGATCAGGACAGTTGATTTCTCAGCACATTCTTTTCGAGCCTCTGGTCATTGCTGGACACCAAGCTCACCAAATCCACGGCCTTCTGCCCCCAGACAGATGGCCAAACCGAGGTTGTAAATCGAATGATTGTCCATATCCTTCACATGTATAATTCAAATCACCCTCACACATGGGATGAGAGCCTTCCCTATGGCCATCATAGCTACAACTAATCCCTGCATAGCTCAATCGGCCACAGCCCCTTTCAGGTAGGTTTGGGATTCCAACCATTAGGTCCCATAGATGTTGCACTTCCCCTTGCGATCACCTCGACTGACTCATCTACTACTCCAATTGAAGCTGACAAAGCCACCCGGTTCATTGAGAAGATCCAGCACATCTTCCAACAGGTTCAGGATATCCTACAGAAGTCCAATGATAAGTACAAGCAACGCCATGATATACATCAAGTGCCACATAAGTTTCAAGTGGGCGACAAATTTTGGTTGCACTTGCAGAAAGAATGCCTTACAATACCCCATTGAAAGATTCTCCCACTCCATTATGGGTCATACACCATCACCAAGGCCATGGGGGATAATTTTTTTGAGCTCAACATTCCTCCTTTCCTTGGCCTGCACCTAGTGTTCAACGTGGATATCCTTCACCCTTATTTCCCACCATTATTGAACACCTCAGAAGTAGTAGAACAAATGACACCAACATAGCTCAACCCCGACTGCATACAAAAGGTATCCAGCGATCATATTGTGGACACACACAAGGGCACTCAACAACAATGGATCCTGCTTTATCGAATCGTCAAAGAAGGGCAACTCCTGCACCAAGGCAAGTGGCTCACCTGGGGCCAAATTCAGCAGAAAATTCCTCATCTGATGGGGGAACTGAACACAATGGAGACCATTTATTCCTAAGGAGGGATGATTTATCTAGATGGATATCAGTGGCCACCCACCTTTTGCAACTGGCTCAAAATAGTTTTCTGGAAATTTTGGTAATTTACTACTTTTAGCAGTTTTTCACTTACGGAGCCGTTTTGAGGCCCTAAATGATGTTTTTTGGGAAAATGGAGACAAATATGGCAGTTCCTTTGATATTTTCCCTAAAATGAATCTCCTCGATGATACCTTTCCAACAGGATATCATACTCCTAAAATGGATAACATATGCAAAAGTTACGACCCCGGGAAGTTGATGTACTAACTTACCCAAATGAGGCCCACATGACTTTTGGCGCTTCATCTCCTAGGGTTAGGTTTTTGGATGTATAGGTATTTTGGCATTCCTGTTTATTGTAAAAATGACTTCAGAGCCTTATTGTAGTCATCTTCTTTCGAATGAGTGCAACCGTCACATCTCTTCTCAGAGATAATCCACCACCATTCCAGCAAGCTTGTTTCCACTACATTTTACAATTTCAACTTATTTCCTTATTGAATAGAAAACCAGTTTTATTGTATCTATGTTATTTTGTGTTAAGCACCTATTAATAATCTGTATTCATTTCATTCTTCTCATAAAATCTGGATCACGACCTCAACCGCAAGAGACAAAAGAGGAGAGACATCCCTAGCCCCACCAACCAAGGACAAACAAAGAGTGACAGAGGAGGCCCTAGCTCGAGAGTCAAAGGAGACCCCACGTAGACCAGAAATGCCACCAAAATCGCTAATTCTATCTCTCGATGTGGCTATTCTCTCTTGGTATTTACTATTTGTAGATTATTGAACTATATACAGTTTTCTCCTTTCACACTTTGTCAACTATATCCCTAAATCGGGGAATCTCACTGAGAGAAACAATAGCGCTATGAGGAACATAAGCCTCCCTCAAAGGCTTCAGGAATGAGAGGGATCTCAATAATGCTCAGAAATGATCATTGGAAAATGAATCCAAAATGCCTTATTTGACTAGAATTCCTTGACTGGAAGGGGTATGCAGGCCTGGTGAGCACTCTCGAATTACCTATCGATGGCTAGATTTGTGATGATACATACTCAGGATCAAGCATCTCAAAGAACCTTGTGAATATTTATGTGACTTTGAGAGTGCCTCGCTAGATATTTTTGTGACTCAAAAAGCCCTAGAGAAGGATGAATATTGATAGTTTGTTATTTACCCTTTTTTGTGGGGGGGATCAATATTTTTCTCAAAAATTTCTTACACCAAGTTCACAAATAAATATCAAGTTGAATTCCCCAAATTAGGAGCTCACACCCTTTGCAATAGACATCTCAGTTTGATGGTGCAAGACAATTAAATTATTATACTGTGTCACAAAATCTATGAGTAGTGTGTTGCATCCACTAAAAGTTTGGGATTCAACAAACAATGGAGTATAAACTCTCTAAAATTAAACGTAAACAAGAACCCAATAGGGGCATTAAATGGCCTTCTAATCAGAGCACAAGATAGAAAATAAATTGAAGAAGTGAATGCTTGGAGATCATCCTAAGATTCCGCGTCTAGATAAATTAGAGTGTGTGGGGGTCCCTATCTCTTTATTCTAGTGGGAAGATTTCTCTTCTTCATCTGCTTCAGCCTCTTCCTCAACTTCTCTATCTTTAGCTTTGGACTCCCAAATGGAAATGATGAGGGAATCATATTTCTGGTCCAGTTGGTCAACCTTTTGTAAGATGGTATCATCCTTGGTTCCCTACATGCAATTAGTTCCTTGACATGTCAGTACGGATCCAATGTCTTGGTGTACTTGGATTCCTTACCACCAAAATGATTTGGTTCTATAATGATCTCTTGGATTTCCTCATCCACCTTATGTTCTAAGGTCTTGGTGTATTTGGATTCCTTACCACCAGAATGATCTGGTTCTAGAATGACTACCTAGATTTCCTCATCCACCTTATTGACCGTTTAATAGGAACAAAGGTATAGATGAACGATTGTTAGATATATATTCATAAACACACCTAAGAGGGGTGTTTTTGGAAAAAAAGGTTATCCCAAAAACATAACCATGACATAAACCCATTTTTGGCACCTATTGTTGTTTTCGGATGGGAAAATTATTTCTCAAGAAACTAGCAACATTTTTCCTAGTCATTTCTTCCAGGTTTCTAATCTACAAGAAACAACCAATAGGAAAGCTCCTAGTTTAGCTTCTATTATTAAATTTTAAAACACAACATCTCCACTTCATTATGTATGTGTCTAGTTCCTCAACACATTAGAGAAATTGGAGTAAGTATTCCCTCATCCATTTTGTAAAGAAGAGTCACCTAACCTTTTAAAAGGCTCAAGATTTGTTGTGTGTTCACTCAAGTATTCACTTTATATGATGACAAAAGGAAAATTATGGTGGTTCTTAGTATGATGGTTATGATAAGCTACCTTTGGAGGTGTTGCACAGATTATAAAAAAGATGTTAGAAGGGCACAATCATAATATGATTGATTTTGGTCAAAGTAGTGTATTTAGTAGTGATCTCTTTCACTCCAAAAGAGTCAGTAAATGAGATGAAATCTAAATATTAGTCTATTTTCAAATTCATTTAAATTTTATGAACTAAACAATGAGCATTTTAATATTTACACTGTTGCAAACTTTATGCAATGAATATGAATCATGCTTGAGGAATGCTTAGATTTTGTTATGAATAAGATATATGTTTTTAATTTTATAAATCTAAATTATTTACAAACAAATTGGTATAATGAGTGCTTATAGTGAAAAAATGTATTTGTTCTTTCATGCGTGTTAATAAAATCCTAGACATATGTCTTTGTTTTGTTCTTTCATGCGTGTTAATAAAATCCTAGACATATGTCTTTGTTTTGTTCTTTCATGTGTGTATCTTGTACCCCAGACACATGAATTTTTTTTACATGTGGCAGGGTGATCATGGGAAGGCACCAGCCAACTCAGAGTAGGTAAAGAATTAATTTACATATCAATGTTTGTTGACAATCATTCAATTAACTTGTTTATTTGATGATCCAAACACACACACCAACGCATGATGATCTGGGTGATGAAATATTTGACTCCCTCAACCCAACGGAAACAATTATAAAGGGCTTGTGAAAGAAAAACATAGAACTCCTTCAATTGGCTAGTTGTAAGTCTACAAAGGAGACCAAAGAAAGGATAAGAGTTTTAGAGTAGACTATATATCAATATGCAGTAAGCGCCATTTTGAAAATAGATATTTATGACATATATTAATTTATGAATTTATGTTTTGTACGTTAATTTTATGAGCTAAATGAAAAATGATTTCTTTCTACATGAATATTTGGAATTGATGCAACATCATGGTCATGGGGATGCTACTGGTAGTTGGGGTGAATAAACTATTCCTTCAAGGATATTTTCCTCTCTTTCTATGGCTCAGATGACTACAGCTCCTGGGGCCCTTGAGACACCCCCACCATACACACCAGATCATGGCGCACGTGATGGTGTAGATTCTAAATCTCATGAATAAGAGTCTACTCACTTCTATCCTAGATAAACATGTGTTAAAATCATGGTAACACTATCAGTCAACATTTTGATGGATGAAAACTTGGTTCCCATGAAGATACTACAAATCCCAGGTAGTTTTTAATAACTTAGTTAATTCCTATTATTTAATTGAAACGTGCATATTTTATATTATTGTAAACTAATTATCATATCTATTTGCAAGAAATAATGGTTTTTACCGAACCTTGCATGACAAGGCCTTAGATATTTTTGGGTCCACCATTCACACACAGTGGAATGCCTAGAAAAAATAATTTAAAGAAAACTTATTAATGATTTGGTTGGCATGTTGGGTGATTCGTTCAACAAACACAATATCGCCTCTAAGGCGGGTAGATATTTGAAATATGTCAGAGCTCAATATAGGAGTCCATTGAAAAATAACCCTAAGTATGGTCATCCTATCACCATTCCCAAGAGGGAATAGAATAATATATAGGAGGATGGAAAGGATATTGCATTGAGACATGAAGGGAAGACACCACCTAGACCTGGAAGGTAAATAATATTTTGAATTAAATATGTCGAACTTTCTTTAGTTGATCTATAGAAAAAATTGCATTGTCTAAGTACATATTAGAAGCTTTTCGTAGGCTCCCAGACACATCCAAAGTCACCAAGGAAACACTGGAAAAACATGGGTAGAAAAAACTTGGCCAAGGTGATTATCTGAGATTAAAATCTAGAATTGTAAGTATCGAATAATTTTACCATATTTTTCATATCATCAGAAAAAAAATTGTAATTGCATCCAAAAATAAAAATTCACTGTATTATGCAATGCAAGGGGATACGGTCAACAATGTGGCCACTGAAGAAGACATGAATATTGGCTTCAAGTTCGTATTGCAAGCAGTGGTTGAACATTGAAAAATATTGGGGGAAACACAATCGATCGACCCTTCGGGAAATATGGTAAGTAAAATGACAAGACAATAATTTTTCATTACTTGTAGCATATATAGATGATTGATTTATCACATCAATTTATGTGTCTATTTTTTAAAGCATGCCAGTAACCCGAGTTCATTCAAAAGAGGTACTAGACATGAACCCCATGATTCTAGTGGTGTGCATACCCATCACAATATGTGTCTTTAAAATCAATTTTATATATTGATGATTAGTAATATTTAGTTGCAAATAGTGTACTTATAATGTTTATTAATTCAATGGAATAGCATGTATATGAGGTATATGCTTAGAGAGGAGAGTGACCAAAGAAAACCCAACCAACGGTTGCGACTACTCCTCTAGGTAAAAAACACAGTCATGGTATTTGTATTAATGAAACACTGCTATGAATAATAATAACTAGCCATGTCCCTTTAACACTTTCCGTTGTTGTAGTGGAATCCCTTGTACTGCAACAAAAACCACTAGTACGTCATAGTCATGCGGCATGGCCAGAAGAGGGTCTAGCATCTGAAGGGGTTCAAGATGATGTTACTGATGATTTATTGAATAATTTTATGAAAAAAAGAAAGAGAAAAGGAAATGATTGTAAATATTTTGAGGACAATATTTATTAATATAAATTATTAGTTGTACCATTTGTGTTTAAATTACTATGCATGAATGGGTATGGGGAATTGAGAGAGATGTGAGTGGGGGGGGGGACAAATGAGATTCCACCTCCACGTGGTTGGCCCTATTTAGTAGAGAATAATTTATTCTCAAAACCAAGAGGAGGTCATTAAGGTATTCCTATTATCCATTTAATGATATTGTTTTTAGAGATTATTGAATGTAATTTGATGTGGCATTTTATGTTATCCCTTAACATTTATGTTTTCCAATGTTCAATGTGCATAAATACCTATTCATAGGACTTGGTGATTTAGAATTCTTGCTCAAGTTAGCGATTGATTCAATGAACATTGACAACAATATTGATAAATCGAATGGAAGGAAAAAAGTGAGTTCTAATTTTAAAGTTTATTGTACTAAGTTTGATTCTTTTCTTAGTTTAGCCTAGGTTAATTTTATTGATTTTCCATACTTATATGAATTGTTTATTTAACTTTAGTTCAAAATTATTCATATTTTGCATAATGTTCCCCATATATGAGATAATGGTCCAAATGAACCAAGCATTACAACTCATTCATTTTAGAATAGAACAAGAACATATCATTATGAGGAGAGATACCATAATAGATTACAACTACTCATACTTGGAACATCGATGTTTAACTACAAGAACTAGTGAAACTAAATGTAGAGGACAAATTCACCATCTAGCCATAATTATTCCTACTCAAATGCTAACCTTAAGTTGGGATGATGATGTGACAAGGGCAAAATTGCTCCAAAATGGCTTTATCTCACATTTACCAATAATGTATGAATCTCATGAGCATAGCTATAGTAAATTAACCAACTAAATCCATTGATTCCTATCTAGCGTCCTCACTAGAACAATTTGAAGGAGGATTTCTTGACATTAGGTTTGAAGCAACCTAAACCCTTGTATCCACATATATTTTTCTTACCTCCTCTCTAGTTTATGGGAAATAGGAGGAATCTATACTTAGAAAACCTTGTCAAGCTACTTGTTGAGGACGGAAAGAGCTATAACAACACAATAATTTAACAATAAATGTGTTATTGTTACAAATATCGAATACCTTTTCAACCTATTTTCTAGAACAAGGTGTCATTTCTATCCTCCCTACTAGAGAAAGTGATATTTTTGATGGCACAACAATGACAACCTTGTTGCATTCATCTTTCATTGTTGTTCCTCCTGGGTGTGAGTAAATTGAATTTGATATGCAACACAAATGTTGGATATGACCATCATCATACTGCTAGAGCCATGCATAGAGTATGAATAGAAGGGTTCACTCATATTTATGGGAAAATGTAGAGCTTTTCTCTTCGGTTCCAAGATTTCTAGTGCTTTCAGCTCTAGGTGATTATAGAAGGTTTCTTTATTTGTCCTTGGATCAACATTGACAGTGATAAGTCATCCTAATGGCCAAGTAGACTTCAACCAAACTTGGTGACTTCAACACCCATGTCAACTTTTAGTAAAGTTGGTGACTGCTAAGCCCATTTTAAATTTGAAAAAGCTTAGTGACTCAAAAATATTAGTCAATCTCAACAAGTTGATTGACAAAAGAGATTCTTTGTGTAATGTATCCACACATTCATTTGGTTGGGCTCTAATTTTTCTTCCATCTTTCTTTCTTTTCACTCTAATATCACTATGTAATGACCCCAATTTCATTACTTAATGGGGTGTTAAAAAATTTATTTTTTACTTTTATACCAATTTATTTCCAATCCTCTTAAGTAAACAAAAATCAAATAACAAGATTAACCTACCTACTCGCACAGGCTAACAAGATTGAAAGAAATTTTATGGAAAGACATATGTTAAGCCCTAATATTGGCTCATTACCCATTAATTGGGGCATATTATATTAGTAATGTTATTTTATTTATGTCATCTTTAGGCCATTAGTTGTAATTATACCTCCTAGTCTCCTATATATAGCAAGGAGACATTTTCATTTTGAATCATCTTGTACTTAAACATTTAAGTGGGGTAAAAGGAGGTTTCCCCCTAGAAGAGGCCTATTATATAAAATTATCTCTTTTTCAAGGTGTTGAGTACTTTTTCTGAGGTTCTTCTATGCTATATTGATATTTGGTTCTTAACATATGGTATCATAGCTCAAGGTCTTGGGGTTTCGTTGTTACATCTGGGACACCTTGGAATTTCCGCTATAACGTTTTTTCTACAATGTTTCAGAAGGAACTTCTTGGAGGATATTTAGTAGACATATCAAGGTACGTTGGGTTCAAAATTCAGCTCCTGAGACATTATACTTTCGGAGATACAACCTATACAAGATAGGGTTCTGGAATCATCCTGAATTGAATCATTGTGGAATGTTTGCTATAAAAAAATTTATGTAACGTTTCAGACCCTAAACTCTAGAGGATATTTACAAAAATTAGTAAGGTATCTATGTTACAAATGTTAGCTTCTAGGTCATCTTAAATTTGTAGATACACCTTGTGTAAGATAGGGTATCTGACTAGTCCTATTGACTAGTCTCAAGAAGGTGTTCCAGGTAAAACAATTATAAATTCTTCCTAAAGTATCTGAATTGAGTGGGACTTGTTTCATTGGATCGTGGACAGTCTTAAGTATTTCTGGTGTGAGTTTCAGAATTTTATATCAATTATTTTGTGTGGGCCACGTTATACAAGTGAAATCTCTTGGAAAGGCCAAAAATCGGCAAGTTGTGGGGAAGTTACCGTAAATTAAACTTGGCACATCCAATTTTGATCAAACCTGTGGCATTGCAGAGAAGAAATATAAGAGAACTACATAAAAGAAAGTTTCATACCCAGAAGGGTCGAAACTTGGCACATACAATAGAATAAATATTGTCTAGCAGAACCACCTCAAAATCAAGGTTCAAAAGTGATACTTGGCCAACATGCCACCCAAAAAGGGAACTTCTACACAAAATAAGCCTCCAGAAAATCCTACTTGGACTGTTGATGAAGGTGAATAAATGCGTAGGGACATAAACGATTTACAAAAGAAGACAGTAACAAAAGATGAACTACAAGAGATGATGGAGGGTTTAAAAGGGGAGATCATGGAAGTATTGAAAAATTTCGTAACAGAGAAGACACCTGAAAGTGAAAATGCATCCCATGAAATTCATGATGA
>ML785379.1:804893-824710 GCA_009831015.1 Picea engelmannii
ATATATATATAATGTGCATATCGAGCATGTTGATATTCCCACATATATAGTCCAATAAATAACAATCCTTTAAATACATCAAGTTGTTTTCCTTATCGGTCCTATATACTTCAATGAAAAAGAAACTATGGTCTTGCTAGGATTTTATGAAATGTTCTGAGCAAAGATAATATCAATGTCCTTATCAACATAGCTCTTGTATTCAATCAAAGAAAGATCTCATTACAGGTGGAAGCCTTGATCCATATTTCACTTCTGTAATGATGATGGTACTAACATTCATCTCCATCTGTTTGGATAATGAATCTTCCTTGCAACTTAGTTCTCTATATACATGTGTGCAGGTGACATCCGTGAAATTCCCAATCATCTCCATAACTTGTCTATAAACATGTTCCAACAACAGGGTTTGTAATTCTTTGATACCATTCACCCAGTCTATGATTAATTCATGCACAATTCTAGGAGTTTTGGGTCTAGAAGCAGTCCAAATGTCCTCATATGGAAATCTAATTTGATGCAAGACCTGGAAGGTTATAACCTCTTTGTTGTGGAAGATCATGGAATATTTTTTCAACCAAACTACCCATGATACAACACACCAGGGAGCCCTATGGTATTTTAGGGATTTGTCATCCCACCACTGTTTGAATAAAACTTGGAGGAAACTATTGGGTACACTCTATCATTTGCCCAAATTTACAATGCTAGAAAGAAAGAGGAGGATCTCTTCAAAGAAATTGTATATCCCAATGAATTTTTGGTAACTTCATTAGCAATAATATTAGCACGAGCCCTAAGGACGTATCCTTCCATCATTCAATAGTCACTGGAACCAGCCAATCAAGTTGTACTTGCTCAATTTTACAATTGTTATGGATGTACTATTGTCTACGTAACATTTCTACGTTTTTTGTTCTTTTTGTCTATCTATGAACAATCCTTCTAGCATTGCATAGTACCGGTTAACTAGACATTTTTTTTTTCACATATTATGACTAGTTAGATTTAGTAAATTGCAAAGTAGCAACAATTTTTTGGTTTTTGGTAAATAAATGAAAATTTTATATTGTTGAAACTATACAATAGAATACACCATGTTGGCCTTGGAAAATGGGCTCTTTTAAATTTGTAGGAAGGTCCCAGACCCCAATTTGACAGTGTGAAAATGACCATTGTTGGCTCCAGAAATTACCAACAAAAATAGTACTATCTATTGCATTAAGCATCTAGGCTATTATGAAGGTTATTTTTTTTCCTATCATAGTAAACCTATCTATGTTTCTAGTGTTGCATTAACATATACAATAATGAGTTTGAGTGAAAAAAATATCTTCCTTTAAATAATACATCTGAAGTGTTTATTTCCCTTGGACTGGTACCATTCTGAGTATGTGTTAGATTTATGTGCTAATTTTTTGTTTGTAGTGCTACTAACCTCATTTCTAAAATTGGTTGTGATAACTCATGTGCACAACCACTACTTTGGTCAAGATTATTATTTTAATTTCCCAATGAAGATACCTTTGTTAAGCCTCCTCCTTCTTCCCAACTATTACTTCATGGTTGATTTCCTCTGAACAGTGAATAACCTCCAATGCCTAATTATGAACAATGAATATCTTGCAACATGTTATCATTGCTATAACATGTTTATGTTGTTCCAATGCATATTTTTATAGTTGTTGCAACACTTTGTTGAAATATTTTCTACAACACATGTTGTAGCAGTTGCTACAACACAATTGCTACAACACAAACTAGTGTATTTTAAAGCTACAAATTTTGCATTTTAAACTCTATGTGTATGGTAAAGAGTTGGTGACAAGTGGTAGGCCCTGTTGGATCCGCCCTTGTTTTTCACCTCACGCAATTTTCAATTTTTGATACTTGAGATCTAAAGTTGCTTTTCTTCTCCTTCTGAAATCTTAAAACTCTGGAAATCTTGTCGCCTGAACAGAAATGCTTTTCCCACTTTCAAAATAGAACCATTATCGCAAATATGTTCGCTCTTTTGTTTTGTTTCGAGGTCTCGCAAGTCAGACACTTTAATTTTTGAATTCACAAGTCCCGAGTCGTGAAACTGCGAACTCGATTTTAATTTTTGCCCAAGGCATTAACTAGGGTAAAAAACCTTTAACCCATGATTAGACATCGTCGGGGTTTCACGCCTCGGCATGCGTCAAACCCAAGTTTTTGTTCTTACAGCCCCGATAGCCGACAACACGATAACCCTGTAATAACCTTGGTCAGAAGTTAAAGATTAAAAAACTAACCATGGTTAAATTTAGTTCTCGACGCTTCGCCACTCGGTACTTTCTGTCATAAAGATAAGGCGCCTAAAACCCCGACTCATGAGGTTGCGAGATGATTATAGCAAGATTAATTAATAGCCTAATCTAAGATTTCCTTCCCGTAATTTGGGCCTTAATTATCGCCACATCGCGATGAAGCGATATCGTGACTCGGCATATCATCTTCCCAAAAGTCTGTATCCAAAGTTCTGAGTCGCGATATGGAAAATAAATTAATTATATAATTAAAGATATGCCAAATCACGGTTACGGTTAATTAAGCTAAAATCGGCACTCGCAGTCTCGTGAGTCGAAGAGTCGAAATGGAAAAAGGAAATTCATGATGCAGCGAAAAGCGAGAAAATTATTTAAGTCGTTAAGATTTGTAATTTCAATTTAAACGAGATACATCCCACGCATCGAGGTTGGCACACTTCACGAGGTATTTACTTGCTCTCCATAACCCGATTGCCTGTCAAGCCGCCGAACATTGATGACATTAATGAAGAATTAGGGTAAATCCACGAATAAATAAGATCGGATTTATACAATAAATTTGGTTTTATTTGCGATTTGACAGACTTATTTCAAAGGTACAAGATTTTCAAATATATACGAGAGTTTCGTTCTATTTTAAACATTTCTCATAAACGCACATAGCTCACCTTTCTCCGAGGGAACTCATTTCCGCATGTATATACAGGTCTATTGCAGAAGAGAGAAAAAGCAAGCGTTAGCCATGGCTCCAAGGAGAGCAGCGAAAGCGAGTGTCGAGGTTGCAGCACAGGGTCCAGACAATGTCTCAGATACTTCACCTCGAACTGGCGGCTCAGTACCCACCTGGTCGTTTATTTCAGACATTCTGCAATCCGAGTTGTTAAACTATTCAGACTCAGATGACGATGACAATGATATTGTAAAGGACGACCTGAACACTAAGTATTAGACAATTGTTCAGTCGGGAATGCACCTGGTTGCAACCAGACCTCGGTTGCTCCCATACTACGACATGATCTGATGGGCATTGGATCACATCGACCTGCCCACCAGAACTATCATAAATGATCGACGAACCATGGTCGGGACTTTCTGACCAGAGCATATCCAATCTATGTATAAGATCCTAGTGACTTCTGAATATATACATGGCAATGAATTCCTGGAGGAATTCAAAAAGAAGGAGTGCAAAGAATATGATAAAACCATGCCTGGTTTGATAAAATATTGGGTTTCGCGCTCCACGACATTCAGAGCAAATGACAAGGGTGTGTATTTAATTTCTTCGCTGGAACCACAGTATATGTATGTGGCGATGATGACATGCCGACTTTTCGAATGGGAGGATACCGCACATTTTTACAGCCAGTGGGTACCTCTCATCTTTCGGGTAGTAGAAGGTTGCTCATTTAATTGGGCGAAGATGCTCTCCGACAGTCTGTTCAACAGGGTCACAGAGTACCAGGAGAAAAAAGCAGCCGGGAGACCATCCGGATTCTTCATGTCCGCGTATATCATGGACGCAATATGCTCCATGACACCTTTTCCTTTGATGAATTGGGCTTGGAGTCCAACCCAGGAAAAAATTGTGCATGAGTACCACGACAAGCTGTGGGAAAATAATGCAAATAAGTTTATTTATGAGATTTTCAACTGGGTGATGGTGCCCCTGCACATCGCCATTTTTGGTCTTTCGCCACCCCGCATCTCGGATAGCATTGCTACGAATCTGAGCAGTATCGCGGATTGGTACGTAGAAGAAGAATTCTCCTATTTTAGAGTTTTCGGAGTTGTTGTTCCTCCTCTGGCGCTACCGTTGTTCATCCCCGACAAGTTGGCCTGTCGTGAGATTGCTCGACAAACAGTGATTGGCGGCGTGAGTAAAGAGCTCAAAGAGTCATCAAAGAAGGTATGGTCATTTTTCCCTGTTTGTCTTAATTCCTATTCCTTATTATATTTCGGACATGCTAAGGCTGAGGCTGCAACCTTAGAAGACTTGAGCCTAGTCTCTATTGAGTACAAAAAGAATGATCCTCAGAGAATTGTAAGCACCCATTTGGGAAATTGTGGATTAAAGAGGTTTGAACACAAGTGTTCACCTTCGGATGATGTTTTCCGAGGGGCGAGGTCCTATGTGGAAGTATAATTCTGAATCAGATCTCTGGCACCCGAAGACAGGGATTCTATTTTAAAATTTCAGGAGCATAGGAAAAGATGCCTCCCCGTTGTGCTAGGAGGTTTGGGACTTTCCAAGGATAAAGAAAAGGAGGCCAAAATTTCTAAGGGGAAAACTTCTAATCCCGAAAAATGTTAGGAAGGGGAGCAGGAGAAGAATATTGAATAGGAGAAGAGTCATGAATAGGAGAAGATTCCCGAGCAGGAGAAGAATCCCGAGCAGGAAAAGAATCTCGAAACAGAAAAAGGGACAACTGACCCACCCAAGAAACATGGTCCAGAGATGGAAGTCAAAAACACCGACCCGCTTGAAACTCAGAATCCAGAGACGGGGACAAAGATGAAGACCTCCGATCCTCCGAAAGAGCAGGACTCACTCATCACACCAGGAAAGGCGGCAAAGCAGATCGGACAACCCATCACCTTTGTCACACCCTTGCAGTCGTCACAGGGAGACGTTAGTGAGGGATGGATATTTGGCGAAGAACTAAGACCTATAAGGGCAGAGGAACTCCCCCCTAATGAGTTCTTTTTTGACAGAAAGAGAAAAGCTATAGTAAAGCGGGAATTTTATCAAGAGGGAGAGTCCACTGTTAAAAAATTCAAAGTAATGACAAATGGAAAAAACAAGAAGAGTGATGAATTCGCCACAGAGATAGCAGGGACACTAGGAGCATATGCGTCAACGAACCAATTCTCGATTGCAATGTTGAAAAATCATCTCAAGAGAAAGAATTGACTGATCAAGACTCTTGAAGCCCGAGTAGCTTCGGCTGTGGAAGACACTAAGAGTCAAGCGAGTGGAGCAATAGAGTTGGCCCAATTGGCCGATAAGAAAGAAATCGAAGTCCTCAAAACCAAGCTAGAACAAGCAAATTCAGTGATCCGAGATGGTCAGGTGCAGGCTGGTCAGCAGAGAAATATGATCATAATGCTACAAGCTCAGTTAAAGGTCACAGAAAGCAAGGTTGTCGACATCGAGATTGTTAAATCCTGAGCAATCGATATTCGGAGCAGGATCTCTTCTGCTCAACAGAGTCTACTAAACAAAGTAGGGGAGTTTCGAGAAGATTGCCTGTTGATGCATCAGATTTCTGAGAATCTGATTGTCAAGGAAAGAAACACAGAAGCTGCTCAGATCGCCTTCCAAGAAGCAGTGATAGCCACCAACAACATATTTTCAGCAGGGCCCCCTAGACTCACCATTGTCGAACAAACTAGGGGTAATATTTTGTTAAAAAATTGGGAACATGATATTACTTTAAGCAAAGAACAGGCTCAAAAAGTGACAAATTCATTAGAGGAATCCTTCAATGCCATAAATGGTGAGCTATTAGGGATGGAGAGTGGGGGTGACACAGAGACGCTAAGGCAGATGAATATAGATCGAATTTCCCTCGACATGAAAGAGAAGAATGAGAGGAATTCGGCGGAAATATCTAAAATGGACAGGATAGACATGGCTCAAATCGACCAACATTTGGTTCAACCTAGTGCACAACTCGGCGCCCTTGACATTGTCGATGCACAAATAGGTAATAAAATTCCACAGTTAGCCCAAGACTGTTATTTTACCGAAGCCAGTTGTCAAGCCAAGCCTTCACAGCTTGTATCCCAATTTGTGGATAAATGTATCATGTACATTGAATCCATGTGAGGACAAGCACCTGGAACTTCTTGAAAATGAAGTAGGAAAGATGGAGTGATTTCGCTCCTCCCAGCTGTCAAACAGAACCTTCACAGCTTGTATTCCATTTTATAGACAAATGTATCATATGCATTGAATCTAAGCAAAGACAGGCACCTGGCACCTTTTTGAAAATAGATTAGGACAGATGGAGTGATTTCGGTCTTCTAAAGCCGAGAGGCAAATTTGTATAAATAGATCACCAAAAGAAGAACCAAAGGCTGGACGTTTTGGGAAATATTGTAATATATTTTTTGCATTGGAGGAGTTAATAGAAGCAAATTCGAAGATTCATGATTCCATCACGACTGTGTTGCAAGTTTGTTTCATTATGTTTTTTGTTTCATTTCAATTCACTCTTCGTAATTGATGTGTATCACTATAATTTAGTACGACCACTACTATAGTGAAAGGATTTCATCTTTCTGTAATTGTGTCTTGTCTTTCCTCTGCACCAGCTATCAGCGGGTGTAAGACCAATTTGCATTTACAGAATTTTATATTTAGTTACACTATGTCAATTATTTCTATGTCAATTTCTTCTTCTGTGTATGTGTGAGTTTCTATTGACAGGAACCTTACGTTATCCACAGCTAAATGTTTTTCTCTCATTCCACATCTTTTACTACAAGAAATACAGTTATGGGAAAGGGCCTTCAGTTTGCATTCCCATTTTGTTCTTCATGCAAAAATCCCTCTTAAAAAACCAAATTGAAACAGTGTTAAAATCTCTTCCTAAATCGTTTCCATACTGGTATTGTTCCTTAAATGACTGTCCCTGCAGTAACTCAACCTAATATTCAACCCAGACTCTCTAATCAAACTCATATCGCTTTAAATCTCTTTGATACAATTCTTAAAACTGCTAACACCCAGGAAGAATTAGAACGTTCATGGGCAGCCATTGAGCAAGATATTACCACCCAGGAACAGTTGGAAGCTAGACAACAAGAACGTAGAAACCCTCATTAGTTTCCATACCGAAGGTTAGTATAATCTTGTATCAACCTTTTGTATACTTTTGAATGCCTTGACACTGTACTTTAAAGCCTTAGGTACAGACTCAGGAACAACAAGCCCATTTAGTATGGGAAAACAAATTGTTTTAGTGACCACAGTCATTAAATATCATTAAATTAAATAGTTAGAAAACAGTTATGGAAAAGGGAATCGTGTAACTATCCAAGAAAATAAAAAAAATAAACAGTTGGGGGAAGTTGAAGGGTCTGAACATTTTAGCAGCCAAGAAACAAAAATATAAAGGGGGAAAGACAAAAGTGCAAAAGGGTTTAGGGTTTACGGATGACCATGCAATGCTTTATTGTAAGAAGCAAGGACTGCACAAGCACATATAATTGATGTAGGAATGATATTCCTAAACCCTGGTTGTGGATAGTTACGTC
This sequence comes from Picea engelmannii, assembly GCA_009831015.1. Lineage (NCBI taxonomy): Eukaryota > Viridiplantae > Streptophyta > Pinopsida > Pinales > Pinaceae > Picea > Picea engelmannii. The sequence goes on from ML785379.1 coordinate 812,450, forward strand.
CTTTCCTTTCTCTTTTGTGAGCAATAGATTTGTAATCTCACATAATTGTTGTAGTCTCACATAATCTCCAATGCCTAATTATGAATAGTTAAGATCTTGCAACATGTTATTATTGATATAACATGTTTATGTTGATGAAACACATGTTGTAACAGTTGTTGCAACACTTTGTTGAAAAAGTTGTTGCAACACGCACATGTGTATTTTAAATCTATGGATTTTTCATTTTAAACTCCACATGTATGGTAAAGAGATCATGACAAGTGGAAGGCTGATTTAGTATGGGAAAATGACTTGTTTAAGTCACCACAGCCGTTAAATCTCATTAACTTAAAAAGTTAGAAAATATCTTTGAAAAATGGGACTTTGTAACTATCCAAGAAAATAAAAACAAGAAACGGTTGGGGGAATTCAAGGGGTATGAACATTTCAACTACCAAGAAATGAAAAGATAAATGGGCAAAGAAAAAAATACAAAAGGGTTTAGTATGGGTGTAATAAATTTATGTTCTGATTAACGAAGATATTTTTTTTTGTCCACCAGTTTTATTTTTTATTTTATTTTCTTGTCGTAGTAAATCTTTTGTGGTATTTTTTAATGGTTAATTTATGTTTTAAATTAGTATTATGTTGTTTTGGACTCTATGGGTAGGCGCTTGGTTTTTGTGGGATTGATCACATAAACTAGAGTGAATGCATTATTCCCACTAGCCATCACCAAAGCATGTCCCCCTTACTCATCATTGTGTCCTCAAATCCCAAGAAGTGGGTGGTTCCCACTAGCCATCACCATAACACACCCCCCTTACTCGTCATCATCATGTCTTGGTTGTATTGAGAAGCTTAATACATATCTACGAACGTATGTATCATTGACCTTTTGAAAAATGTTATACTTCCAACAACATGCCCGAAAAGGTCTTTAAATATGAGCATATGGAAGGTCGTAAATTCTTCCTCAATGTTGATAGGTGATGGTAGGTCCTCGGTAGTGTATTTTTATTTTTTTTGCAGACTCCATCAAACTTGCGACACCATTTTTTATTATTTTTCTACAAACATACATCGATATATCGACCAATGTAGGTCGCGCTTTCGACCAACTTAGATGATCTTTCAACATATGTTTTTCATTCATGTGATGTATAGATCGATGTATAAGGACATGTACGTTGATATTTCGACCAGTATTAGTCGATCAATACATGAACCTTTTTTTCTCTTTATACACTCTTTCAACAAACATAATTTGACAAATTGACACATGGATGTCGAAAATTCGAAGCATGTATGTCAATATTTCGACCAATATTGGTGGATCATTGAATGAATTTGTTTTGCTCTTTCGACAAACATACGTTGCAAGCTCAACCATCATACGTCGAACTATCAAAAAATGTACATCACTCTTACGACTAGTGTTTGTTGATCAATAGACGAACTTTTGTTTCCATTTACACACACTTTCAACAAACCTACGTCACAAGATCGATGAACGTACGTCGAATTATCGACAAACGTATGTTGAATGATCGACAAACATACATCGCTCTTTCAACCAATGTTTCTTGATCATTAGATGAAATTTTGTGGCTATTTACATGCACTTTGTGTCAATATTCCAACTGAAACACTCATCATAAATTGCGTTAGATGACTGACAATAACATGTTCGTCGATAGCGTGACACATGTCTAATGACAAAATCAGGTTGATGCATTCATTGGAAGATCGATGTTTTTGCGATACAAATACGTCGATAATTTGTCGGAAAATGGGTCCAATGTATTAGTGGTAGAAGCATGCCAAGGATCTATGAAGCCCTAGACAATAAGCAAGATGAATTTAAATCTCACATGATTGAAGTGGAAGGTAAGATCAATGATCAACCTATTGTTATTTTAATTGATTCAGGATCTAGTCATAGTTATATAGATCCTAAGTTGGTGGAAATATTACTTTTTCCAAGACATAATCTTGGGAAATCTTGGCTAGTTCAGTTAGATATAGGAGCTAAAAGAATAATTAATGATATGGTTAAGGAATTTCCAATGGACATGAATGGAATTAGTACAAAGGAAACTTTGAATATCATACCTTTGGGTTCATATGATTTCCTAATTGGTATGGATTGGTTGGACAAGAAACATGATGTCCTAGATTGTTATAATCAAGCAGTTACTTGCTTGAATGAGGAAGGGAACTTAAGGATAATTCAAGGTACTCCAACGGTTGTAATCACCAGAGAAATTTCATCCTTGCAGCTAAAGAAAATATTCAGGAAAGGTTTCCAAATATTTGTAGTGCATATGGAAGAGGTAGCTAAGGATAAAGTGCCAAATATTGAATATTGTGTAGTCCTAAAAGAGTTCGATGATGTATTTAAATAGATATTGGAGTTTCCTCTGAAGAGAGATATTGATTTATCTATTAATTTGATGCTTGAAGAATCCCCTATATCCAATACTCCTTATAGGATGAGCACGTCAGAGCTGAAGGAATTAAAAATGCAGCTTGAGGAGATTTTTAAAAAGGGGTATCTATACTCACTTATATTAGTTCACAGAGAAATATAGAAATGAAAAGGAAAATATGATCTACATTGATAAGGAATCATAAGTCGAAACAGAAGTGAAATATATCTATTATTGTCAGGTCTGAAAATTAGCTATCATCGAGAAAAAATGGTGCCTCACCTCGCCAAGAAACTTGTCGCAGCAAACCCTACTCCCAAGAAGGAGAAAGAAGGAGGGGTTAAGGCCAAGCAGACAATGCCAAATACTGAGCCAACACCCATCGTTGTTGTCGAAGTTGAAGAGCCGAAGCAATCACCGGCTAAAACCAATGGAATGGAGGCGGTGCCTGACACAGACATGGTATTTATGGTGAGCCCAACCGAGAAGGCACAAAAACAACATGTGGAGGAGGCTCCCAAGAAGGAAACGCAACCATACCCCACATAAGAAGCCTCTATCAAGCTTCCAGCACCCCCAGGAGGGAAGAAAAATATTATCTCGTCGAGTAGGTTAGCGGACGACACAATAGCAACAGAAGAAACACTAGGGAAAACCCTAACTCAGGAACTAGCCACTTGGGCCCAGATAAGAGCTGAGAAGGGACTGAGGGCATGGAAAGTGCTAAACCCTAGCCATCGGCGCAACCTTGATATAAAGCACAAGATCCATTCCACTTTAGGAGACTTCAGTGACCTTCTGCGCCTAGGGGATTCGAACAGGAACCAAGCTAAGGGGGATACATGTTCGAGGTTGCATTCTCACTATCCCGTCGAGGATAGCTACGTGATTGAGGCAAGATTCCCTCTTTTTGTAAAGACCATTTCCGGATCTTCACTTTGTTTGCAAGCCCAAGATTCAAATTTTATTTTTGAGCTCAAAACCCAAGTTCACCAGGCCACAGGTATTTCGCCTGGTTTTCAAAGACTAATATTTGAAGGATAACAGCTAGCGGATGGCTCTATGCTACGGGACTATGGAAATCTAAAAAATGTAACCATTTCACTCGCCTCTCATTTACGTGGAGGAGCACCTTCCTTCACTCATCCAAGATCTTACAAGCATGTTGTGAAAACATGGATCTCTGCTCCTTCGGGATCCAAGGATGAAACTTCAAGAGAAAAGGAGATTTTTGGCTCTGCCTTCATTATGGAGCAGTCCACAGAACCCCCGATTGCAGAAGTCGAATATCCCCACGTCTATGGATATGCCTTTATCTACCATGCAAAAGCCCTCATTTGTCGCTTCAATGGACTATGGCCCTCGACCCCTGCGCTAAGAGAATGGATTAACAATACTTGGGTGTTAGAACATGAGTTTTTCTTTTGCTCCAAAGGGTTCTTCATCATCAACTTTTCCACAGAAGCCAAATGCCAATGTGTGCTAGGGCAAGGTCCTTGGTTCTGGGGAAGATTTGGTCTTTCCATGTAGAGCTGGTTCCCCGACTTCAATCCACTGACCATGACAGCCATGCTTACACTGGTCTGGGTAATAATACCCAATCTACCCTTGAATTTGTATTCTCCTTCTTTTTTATCTACCCTGGGCAATACATTGGATAGATTTATCAAGGCAGACACAAATCAGATATTGAAAGGCTTCATCACTTTTGCCCGCATATGTGTTGAAATCGACCTCAGTCAAGGGCTTCCAAATAGGATCCTTATTGACTGGATTGAGGGAGATCCATACACATAGATGGTCAATTATGAGAACATTGCTTTCATATGTCACTCTTGTTAGCAAACATGGCACCTCTAGGTAACGTGTCCTCTATCCCCAACCCCTTCCTCGACCCCTGGAGCACGAAAAAGAGCTAATGGCTGGCAAGTCCCAAATAATTTCAAAAGCTACCCAAACCCTTCCTATGACAATGAAAAGCATCACAAAGATGCACCAACTCCTCCGCCTTCTACAACACCTTCAAAGCCTCCATCATTTGCTCAAAAACCAACTGCAGACCCAAAACACCAGCCCTCGTCTTCCGCAAAAACTCTCGAAGATTTAGAAGTCCTAATTCCAATTCCATCAGTTGAGTCTTTGCACCCACCCCTCAAAAAGGAGGAAACAAATGACACAATCATGGCCACAGCCCTGCCCCCAGGGACTCTGAAGTGTCCCCATGAATCAGACAATTTAGACAGCAACAAGGAAGCACCCTCTACTTCAGCAGCTCAATATTATGGCATTTCCTCATACAATCTAGCTTTGGTGGTGAATGTTGCTAAGCCTATTAGCTCCTCTGGTTGGATTGATGTTCGTAAGAAAAAAGGTAGAAAGGGACCTTCACAATGATTCGGCCCTTTCTCGCTTTCTTGTTTTTTTTCTTCTTGTATTATGGCTCTCTTTTAGCAGTTCTCTCTTTGGGGGGTCTTTCCCACTGTTATCAGATAAATCGGTGGGTGCAGACACTAACTGATCTCCCTAGATCCACCTAGATCTAGAACAAAACACACCAGAACATGACTCTTTCCTTAAGTTTTAAATATTGAATTTACTAACTAAAGAGGGATAGGTGACATACCGTTTAAACGTCGTTTCCTCTCACCATCTCCATCCTACCTTCGTTCCAACTCTCATACAATGATGAACCTGCAAAAGAATGTAACCAACCAAAGTGATAGTAATAACATAAACTCAATATAAACCTATGTATGTGATCAAGGAATCATACTATAAAACACAACAAGCTTTATAGTAAAGAATCATATTACTGTATCATATTAAATGTGAAAGAGAGATTACAACCATGGCCTTGATGTCGTAAGGTCCCTTCCAAATATCCTTCGTTCCACACACACTTCCACTCCAAGAATTCTAAGAGCATAGATCTGATAATATTCATAATCTATCTTGACAAAGTGGCTCATCTAGCCAAGCTAACAATCTCCAAAGCTCAATCCAATCCAAGCTAATCCCAAAAGCTCCAAAGCTAATCTCATCCAAGCCAATTCAAAAAGCTAACTTTCTCCATGAGAGCTCCTCTCCTTTTATAAGTGGAAGAGGATAAGGTGAGGAGGTTAGGATGATCCCACTAAATCATGAAAGCGATTAAGATCCAAACCATTCGGATGCCACCTCACCATGGAAGTTTCTACTTCTAGAAGCATCGAGAAGATGCTCGTTTTTCCAACGTATGAGCATTTACGTACCCTACCTATAGAGAAACCTGTGAACTTCTCGCAACCCAGCTATGGTGCAGCTTGCGAGAATCAGGCATTCTCACAGCCTGCCTATATAGCAACCTATGAACATCCTCTTTAATAGGGTTTTTACAAAGGAAAATACAACTTCTTCTCTCAGGAAAAGTTCTTCTCTCTTATTTCTTCAAGAACTTAGGCCACTGACCCCTCTGAAGGAAACAGATAGGTTTACATCATTAACGGTCATAGGGATGATGAAAATAATGTGTAAGAGAGATCCCCCCAAAGTATGAAGTTAGAATAGAGTGATAGCTGAAATACTTTGTCGAGTGTGTGTAGGGAACAAGGAACAGTCGGTCGGAAACCTGCAAAAAACAAGGAAATATAGTACAATAATACATCATCACCGAGGTAGGCATTCCCATACTCATAATACAAATGACCCAAAGCATAAATGTCGACATGCGGAGATCCATGTCAAGTAAGACAGGTCATGGCCACCAAACATACACTGTGGATCCATGCCAATATGACTCAAATCTGAACATAGCCACCAAAAATACACTGTGGATCTATGTGTTAAAAGATTCAAATTTGAACATAGCCACCAGACATACAATGTGGATCTATGCAATAGTACAAACTGAATATACTCCAACGCAACCTGAATCTATTAGAAAATATCCAGGGTCTTTATCTCCACCACTCTATAGTACGAATCTAACCATGTGAATACATGTGTCGAAGTCAAACATGGTAGAAACCACTTGATTACTGGTCATTAGTGTATACCATTAACAAGTGTGAGGGAAATCACCATTAATGTCAATGACTCCCAAGGTACACTAGTACAATCCAACGAATGTGAATAAATGAGTTGAAGTCGAACACTCGGCGAAATCTCCTGATCAGGGGTCAATAATGAAAACCCACTATCAAAGAGAGGAAACCTGCCATTGAGGCATGCAAGTTCCAAGGTACCAACTAGTTTCTAAGTCTAATTCTTGGATAATGAGTTGAAGTCGACAGAAAAATACTCATCAGAGGAGGGCCTTAATATATCCCACATCAATGACATGAAACGGGTAACAAGATTTGAAGTGGATCAGAGTAACAAGTGATTCAGGATTGACTCAAGGATGGTCGATGCAATAGAAGGCTTAAGGACTGCAGAAATGGCCGACGCAATAGAAGGCTTTCAGGGTTGAACTTCTCTTTGAACATATTGACAACACGATAAATGTCTTGGAAAACCTGACTCAACAATAGGGATCACAAACCAATTTGTAATCTTATAAAGGAGTATGATCAAGAGACAAGTGGATTTTCCAACTTAGACACAAATCAAGTGAAAGGGTGTCATGTTCAAAAGTGACTCTTCCACAGAATACAGGTTTAGATACATTTCTTTCCCAATTTTTCCCCCACCATTTCTGGTGAGTACCTCTTTATTTTTACGCAAGTTTGAGGAGGATAATATATGCTTGTAATGTAAGCTCATCCTTTAGACGAGTCCCTCGGAGTATGTTTAATGAACCCTAGGAAGGAGTGGTTTGGTCCCACATGAGCCTTTCAATGTTTGTTTTATGAGTCCAAAGAAAGAAAACACAGGGGTTTTCCATGTTTTGAGAGTCTGAAAAACACTTAAAGAGAACTCTCCCGGTTCCTTTTTCGTAAATTAGTTCGACGAGACCGAAAAAGTGATAAAATATCTCTCACCGAACGTTTTCTTCAAATACTTTTACGAGCGTGAAAAGAACAAGATCGCTCGACAATCGTTTCATGTTTAGAGAGTCTGAAAAGAGCTTAAAGGGAACTCTAGGGGGTTCCTTTTTCATATAACCTTTATGAGTCCGAAAAATTGATAAAAGTATACTCGGCTACATTCTCATTGATTTACAAGCACAAGAAAGAATAAAGACTAAGCTCGATAAGTTATTCTCATGTATTTACAAGCATGAGAAAGAACAAAGACTAATCTCGGGATTGTTTTCATTTTTATGCAAGCTTTAAAACAAAACAAAACTATGCTTGGACCTGGTTTCATTTTTTACGCAATCTTGAACCAAAGGAAACTATGCTTGAGGTAAGTGGTTTCATTTTTATACAAGCTTGAACCATAGAAAACTATGCTTGCAACTTCCCAATGCATAACATAGGGATGGTTGGTACTTAGCCCCCAACTTAAGAAGCTAGCAGTTTAACTTCAACATGAAGTCCAGAGGCCGAAGCCAAATGCACCCCAAGCTTCATTTTATCCAACTGCAAATGCGAATGAAATGAAGCTTTAAATACTAGACGAGGGACTTGACTCGAATAGAGAGGGGGAAAACTATTTCATTTTTTAACGAGCTTGACACAGAAACAAGAACTATGCTCATAACCTCTATTTCATTTTTTAACGAGGTTGCCACAAAGACGAAAAAACTATCTGCGTAAGTGGTTTCATTTTTTAACGAGCGTGAAATCAGAAAACCATGCTCAAGTCCGGTTTCATTTTTTAACGAGATGGAAATCAGAAAATCATGCTCATATACCTATGTTTCATTTTTTAACGAGGTTTCCACAGAGATGCAAAAACTATCCTTGATTTCTTCTTGATCATGGAGTCCAAGAGGACAATGCTCTGGGATGACACCATGTCAAGGGACAAAACTCAGTCATGGATTCTAAGAGGTCTTCACTGGAAAGAAGAAACACACTCTGGAAGGACACCAGGTCGAGGGTCACGACAGGAGTAAAGAGATCAGGTTCTAACAAACCTATCGAAGAGATCACCATGTCAACTACTGGATCTAAGTCATCAGAAGTTGAAGTCATGGGAGACAACGCCACATAATTGACATGTGGTAGGGGCGATATTGTCTTCATATAAGAACCATTTAGGGAGGAAATCTAGGGGGGTCAATGAATGAAAGTTGATCAACAGTCACAACTCGTCCATCGTGAGGGAAAGATATCACACGAAAAAAAGTAGACACAATAGCTTTCATGGCATAGACATAATCTTTCCCGAGTAAAGAGAAATACAAGGGGTCCTAGACTACCATGACATCAATAAATACAGTATTCCCTCCCAAAGTTACTGGAAACTGAGGAAGGGTCCCTAAAGGTTGATTGGTTCTTCTGTTAAAAGATAATAGATTTTATTTAACCGGTGCAAGTGGAGGATAAACCAAAGCTTGCCAAGCAATAGAGGACAAAATACTAACTGACGAACCTTCATCTATCAACATCTGAGGAACATCCCAACCACAAACCTGTACTGTAATCTGGAAAGGAATGTGAGAGGGAAGACGAGGTCCAATTAGCACACCCCAATCAAAACGGATGGCCTCATTACTTGGAGGGGGTTCCATGGGAGAAGGAGGAATACCCCCCGACATGACAGAGTTTGTATCAATGAGAAAAACATGGGCAGTATCAGGTTTTCTCTCTAGCGGGAGAGGAGGATCGACCGATGGAGAGATCAGATAGACCACTTGGGTTTCATTCTCTAAGGGGAGGATGGGGTCAACGGGTGGAAATGGATCGGCAACTTGGGTGACACTCTCTAACGAGAGAGTGGGATCAACAGAGGATGGGATCAGATCGACCACTTTGTCAACTGGTTCAATTAAGGATGTGACCAGATTGACGACATGATCAATCGGATTGATCGACGATGGGTCCGAAGTGATCATTCCATCAACTACAGGTGGGTTGAGAGAAATCTTGCGATAAGGAGCTAGAAGTTGAGGCTGTGAAATCATGTCTTCCAGTAATTTTGATTCTTTTCCCATATGAGGGAAAAGGTGAGTTAGATGACTCCCTTTGCATAACATACACGGGAACTTGACTCTACTTTTCTTCTTCCCAACGGTATCGTGACTAGTTGATGAGAGGCCATCAACATATTGTTCAGAGGTTGACGACATGGGTTGGTCAGGGTGTGTAGACCATACTTCTATAACCTTAGATAGACCAGGGAAATCCTTAAGAAGTTGGCTACCCTTACAAAGCCTGCAAGGGTACTTGGGCTTATGAGTTGTTTGGGTGATCTTGACATCATCAACACTCCCAGCATGATCAACAGTAACTGGTTTTTTTCCAACATGTCCGGCAATGGTTGGAATTTTGGATCCTTTCTTATTTTTCTTCTTCTTATTCTTCCTTTTCTTCTTCTTTTTATTCACCGGGTTACTAGCTTCAAAACTTTCACTCGATGAAGAAGATGAAACAGAAGGTGACCTTGCAAGCGAAGAAGGTGAAGAAGACCTTACTGGTGAAGAAGGTGAAGGATCAACATGAGGTTGATGCTCTTGGGGGGAAGTGATTACAACTGAAGCACTTACTGCATTTGGGATTACTTGAGTGGAAAACAACCACACCGACAATCCAATAGTGAGACCTGGAAGGCTCAAAGTAGAGATGTGAGGAGGACCAATGTTTCCATAAGAAGGAAAAACAAAAGGTTCCCCTAGAGCAGGGGTTCCTTCATTGGTCATTCAGGGAACTGATGCCATTAAATAAATATCCAATCTAGAGTCCACTAGAGAAAATAAACAACACACGCTAAAAATCTAGTAAGCAAGCAAGAAAACAAAACCTTCTCACAATGAACACACTGGTTGGTGATGAAATCCAACGTTGCGGGAACAAAGTAAGAAGGGGCTGAGATAGAGCAGGTGGAAAATTTACGTTGGAGACCTACTTAATGGACTTACACCCTGGTGCAAGCTCCCACACATAATCATGGGTATACCCTCCAAGGAGCCCGAGTGAGTTTGGCCAACGTCAATTCTAGGTACCGTGAAGACTTGCCCCTCCACAGTCACCTTGTCTAAAGAACCTAGAGAGATAGGCCACTAATGTTACCAATTACTATAGTGATGCCTGGGGAAACAGTCGACAGTTCGATCCACGTGCAAAGGCAGGGTATCTAGTCTGAAATCAACTTGAAAGGCTTCCATGCATCATTGTGGGTATACCTTCAAGCGACCCCCATAATACACGCAATCTCTATACCAAGACTGACAAAGCAGGGTGAGTAACTCTGTCAGTCTCAATGTGACCTCGTGATTGACCCTTGTGTTAGAAGGTCTTCCCAGGACAAAATGTAATAAGTGGATTTCACTGCCCCCTAATGGAAGATTCTATGTTTGTTTGCAGCTTTGGAAAGTTATCTTTCACACCTATTCCAAATCCCTACAACTAATCTAATGTAGATTTGCTACCAGAAAATATAAAAATGTCTAATCAATTTTTATAAGCGCTTTATTTTATGGTTGTCATTACTCAAGAGGAAAATGGTGTGGACAATATGGTGTTTTGACCGACTCGAATGTTATGCAAAGAGATGAAGATGAAATATTTTCATTTCGATCAAAGATATGCTACGAGAAGGAGAAAACATTTATCATTCCCATATACACAATGTCCCAAAATATATTAAACTCATCAATATCAAGATTCTCAAGAAATGAGAAAAAGATATTGTACACCAATGCACGATTCATGCCCCCCCCCCCCCAATTTTTGGAATTTAAGACCAAAAAATGCCAAGAATCATGCAATTTGCTACTTCAAATGCAAGGATTCCCCCAATCTAATATAAAGTAAGAAATTAAATATTTTTGTTTCAAAAATTTCACTAAAAGCAATAATGAACTTTCTTTTAAAGCAAACTATTCAGAAGAAATATGATCTTTCCCTAAACAATTCTAAAGAAAACACACACTTTGTAATTGAAAGACACTCAAAGCAAGAGACTAATCCTTCAAAACCAAACAAAGCAAAGATGGCTAAAAGTAACTCAAAGAATGTCAAGCAGACTGTAAATAGATCAATATAGGCTCTAAAAGTTCAATCCAGCTGATCAAAGCAAAATTGGGCATAAAAAAGAGAGGAAGACCTAATCCAAAACTTTTACAAATGAGTTCGCAGCCTAGTAGTGCGATGCAGTGAGAGAATTAGGGATTCTCGTAGTCTAGATACAGGCAGGGTGTGAGAAGGTCGCACTGAACTAAACAGTAGGGTGCGAACATCAATGATTCTCATAGGCCACAGAGAAGTATAGTGTGAGAAGGTTTGTAATGAAGAAAAATTTGGAAAAAGGACAAAAATTTGAGTGAACTTTTAGATCCAGAGAGTCTGGATGGATCTCCCACAGACTCAAAGACCAGAAAACAAGCAATCAAAGCAAGGGAAACTAGACTAACTAGGAAACAATATGTTCCCCAGTACAGTCGCCAATTTTGTTATTGAATAAATCGGTAGGTGCGGACACTAACTGATCTCCCTAGATCCACCTAGATCTAGAACACAACACACCAGAACATGATGCTTTCCTTAAGTTTTAAATATTGAATTTACTAACTAAAGAGGGATAGGTGACATAACGTTTAAACATCGCTTCCTCTCGCCATCGCCATCCTAGCTTCGTTCCAACACTCATACAATGATGAACCTGCAAAAGAACATAACCAACCAAAGTGATAGTAATAGCATAAACTCAATATAAACCTATGTATGTGATCAAGGAATCATACAATAAAACACAACAAGATTTATAGGAAATAATCATATTACTGTATCATATTAAATGTGAAAGAGATATTACAACC
>ML785379.1:824760-836231 GCA_009831015.1 Picea engelmannii
TGTCCTTCATTCCCCACACACTTCCACTCCAAGAATTCTGAGAGCATAGATCTGATAATATTCACAATCTATCTTGACAAAGTGGCTCATCTAGCCAAGCTAACAATCTCCAAAGCTCAATCCAATCCAAGCTAATCCCAAAATCTCCAAAGCTAATCTCATCCAAGCCAATCCAAAAAGCCAACTTTCTCCATGAGAGCTCCTCTCCTTTTATAAGTTGAAGAGGATAAGGTGAGGAGGTTAGGATGATCCCACTAAATCATGAAAGCGAGTAAGATCCAAACCATTCAGATGCCACCTCACCATAGAAGTTTATCCTTCTAGAATCATCAAGAATATGCTCATTTTTCCAATGTATGAGCATTCTCGCACCCTACCTATAGAGCAACTTGTGAACCTTTCACAACCCAGCTATGGTGCAACCTGCGAGAATCAGGCATTCTCGCAGCGTGCCTATATAGAAACCTGCGAACATCCTCTTTAATAGGGTTTTTACAAAGGAAAATGCAACTTCTTTTCACATTAAAAGTTCTTCTATCTTCTTTCTTCAGGAACTCAGGCCACTGACCACTCTGAAGGAAACAGATAGGTTTACATCATTAACGGCCATAGAGATGACGAAAATAATGTGTAACACCCACCAGCAAATTGTTGTATCACTTTGTACTTTCTACTGGATTGAATAGAAGGATTCTCATCTAATTTACAAAAAAAAATGGGGGGGGGTATATATGACTAAGTGTGTCACCTTGGGGTGCCCCGGTATTATTTGTGAAGAAGAAGGATGGTACCTTGAGACTATTCATTGAATTTAGGTAGCTAAATAAAGTTACTGTGAAGAACAAGTATCATTTTCCAAGGATGGATGATCTTTTTTATCAGCTGAAGGATGAAAATATATTCTCCAAGATTGACCTCAGATCAGACAATCATTAGGTGAGAATTGAATAAGAATACATCAACAAGACCACTTTCAGGATTAGGTATGGACATTATGAGTTTTCAATGGTGCCATTTGGGTTTTCAAATGCACCATTCATATGTATGTGTTTGATGAATAGTATTTTCAAAAATTACTTTGATGAGTTTTTCATTGTATTCTTGGATGACATACTTATTTACTCCAAGTATGAATAACAACACGAGAAACACTTGAGGATGGTGCTACAGGTATTGAGGGGGCATCAATTGTATGAAAAATTGGGAAAGTGCTTATTTTATCAGGGGCATATTCATTATTTTGTCCACGTCATTTCAGAGGAATGGATAGCAATGGATCCTAAGAAGATAAGAGCCATTGAGGGATGGATAGTACTAAATAATGTCTCAAAGGTGATATCATTCATGGTGCTTGCAGGTTACTATAGAATATTTATTGAAGGTGTGAGATTTGAAAGGAATGTTGATTGTGAAATACATTTTCGACACTTGAAGACTTTTTGAAAAGTGCACCAATTTTGAGGATTGATAATAGTAAAGAAGATTTTGTTGTGTGCACTAGTGTATGCAAGGAAGGGGTTGGTGGATTCCTTAGTCAAAATGGGCATCCGTAGTTCATTCCTTAAAGATGTGGAGGCACTATCTCATGGTAAAAAGAATGGAGTTAAGGACAGACCATAGTGGACTAAAATATTGGTTTGGACGACCAATTTTGAATGCTATACAAAGTAGATGGATAGAATTCCTCAGTGAGTATGACTTTGAGGTAAATCATATCAAAGGAAAAGAGAACAATGTAGATTTTAAACTTGTACAATTATTTACTACAAACAAATTTTCAGTAAAAGAACAGAAAAGATACAATGGAAAATACAAACATTACACAAATATTTTTCCCCTAGAAACCCAAACCAGGAAAACCAACATATTATATATTCATTCATAGTGATACATTGTTTATAATACAATATACATATAGGATCCAGTGACATCCAAAACCCTAACCCAATGACCTGGATTAGTCAACAAACCTAATTACTTAAATGGAAATAGAAAATCGTCGGAAAAAACCATGTGCCAAAAAACCTCCCAACAATGGACATGAAAATCGAGATGACATGAAAAACAAGGCAAAAAATGTGACACGTTTCTTGAGGGAAAAAATGTGACACTATAACTAGTCATGCAAAGAATATAACACATACCCAACATTCTCCCACTTGTTGTTTTATTTGCATACAAGGGGTTACAGGGTTACATAGTCAACAATCTAGGGAAACAATACCTATAGATCCTCTACACCAAGAGAACTTTTTAGTGCTCACAGATTTTTTTAATGAATCTGCAACATTCTTCAAAGTGTCCACCTTCATCATCAACACTTTCTTTTCTTCAACCATGTCTCTCACAAAGTGATATTGAATATCAATATTCTTTTTCTTTGAATGATAATTCGGGTTCTTCGCTAGAAAAATTGCACTTTGACTATCACAATCTACCCTTATATCTTGATGTACCAAACCAATACTCTAACACAATATTTGTAACCATACTTCTTCCTTACTTGCATGAGTGGCTTCCATGTATTCAGCTTCTATAGTTTAAAGTGTCACTACAACCTATCTTTTGCTCATATAATTGATTGCTCGTCCAAACAAGTTAAAAACATACCTTCTTATAGATATCCTACGATCCATATCTTCAGCCCAGTCTACATCCACAAAGCCATGCATGTCCAACACTCTGTCCAATCCTGGTCTTCCTTGGTAGCACAATCCATAGCTAGCAGTGTCATGCAAATACCTGAAAACCATTTTTACTATTGTCCAATGTTGCTTCCCTGGTTTTGACATATACCTACTCAAAACTCCCACTGCATGTGCAATGTTCGGTCTAGTACAAACCATTGCATACATTAAAATTCCAACTGCATTCGCATATGGAACATGAGACATGTCCTCCTCCTCTTCTTGTGTCTAAGGACACTAATCCCCAGATAACTTAACACCAACAGGAATAGGGACCTTGACCGGTTTACATTCATGCATATTAAACCTATGCAATATTGTATCAACATGTTTTCTCTAATTTAACTCGAGATTCCTCTTTTTCTGATCTCTTTTAATTTTCATGCCCAAAAGGGCATTTGAAGCACTGAGATCCTTCATGTCAAATTTAGAGGACAACTAAGTTTTCACATCAAGGATAATCTCCTTGTTGTTTCATATCAGCAACATGTCATCCACATACAAGACCAAATAAATAAAATGATCACCAATTAATTTAAAATACACACGGTGATCCTCTTTGCTTCTTTTGAATCCAAGTCCCAACATATAAGTATCAATTTTTTGATACTACATCCTTGGTGATTTTTTTAAACCATACAGGGACTTTCTTAGCTTGCATACCATCTCCTTCTTTCCCTTCACAACAAAGTCTTCTAGTTGCTTTATATAGATTTCTTCTTCCAAATCCCCATGTAGGAATGTTGTCTTCACATCCATCTGTTCTACTTCAAAATCAAATTCAACAACAATGGATAACAAAAATATTATAGAAGTTAACTTGCCAACAAGAGAAAAAATATCACCAAAATCAATTCCCTCAACCTGAGAATAACCCTTTGATACTAACCGAGATTTTTATTTCTCCACTTTTCCTTTGGCATTCAACTTCTTTTTAAATACCCATTTGTTTCCAATGGTATTTATTTCATTCAACAACTCCACTAGATCCCAAGATTCATTCTGATCCAAGGATGCCATTTCTTCATCCATGGCCTTTTTCCAGAGCTTTCCATCTTCTAAATCCACTTCGCCCTCATAGTTCTAGGATCATCATCAGTAATAGACAGAAAAATTTGAACTAAAATCAGAATGAGTATACCTTTCCGGTAGCCTTCTTTCTCAAACTGGTCTCCTCAATACTGGAGTATGAGGATATTCTTCTTCTGATTCATGTTCTTTTCTAGAGTTTGATTCATCATCCTTTAAATCAAACTCTATTTTCTTTGGTTCTTCCTTACTTGGTAGGACTTCCTATTTAACAACATCCTTCATTTATCTAAATACCACATATCATCTATACACAACCTTCTTAGTTTATGGGTTCCAAAGCTTATAATCTTTGAGACCATCTTTATACCCAATAAAGATACATTTTCCATCTTTCTTATCTATCTTACTCATGTTTTCCTTTGCAACATGAACATAGGCCTCACAGCCAAATACCTTGAGATGTGTGAGAGAAGGTTTCTTACCATTCCATACCTCTTTTGGAGTCTTGTCATCCAGCGTTGATGAGGATGATATGTTGACCAGGTAACATACAGTACCCACTACCTCTTCCCATAATTATTTCCCTAACCCGGCACCACTAAGCATGTACCTTGCTTTTTCCATCAGCATCATGTTCATCCTTTTTGCAACTCCATTCTCCTGAGGTGTATATGGACTAGTATTCTTCCTTGTTATACCGTACTTCTTACATAATTCTTAAAATTCATTCTCGTAGAACTCTCCACCATTATTTGTCCTCAACACCTTAATTATTTTCTCTGTTTGATTCTCAAAAAGAGCCTTAAACTCTTTAAACCTGTCAAAGAATTCAAATTTCTTCTTGAGTAAATATATCCAATTATTCATCCAGAATTCATCTATAAATGAGACACAGTATACAGATTTTCCCAATGATGGAACCGACACAGGTCCAAACACATCACTGTGAACTAGTTGTAAAATTCCTTCTACCCTCGTTGCACCAGAGGGGAATCTTACCTGATTCTGCTTCCCATATACATAATGTTCACATAAATCAAAATTTGGAGAGCAGGTAAACATACCTTCAACCATACCTTTATCATGTAGTAGTCGAAGACCCTTCTCTCCAATATGCCCGAGTCTTTGATGCCACAACATAACCTTTTCTCCAAAGACTATAGGAGTTATTTCTTCTTCAACTCCAATATCAGGAACAATGGAACTATTACACCCATCACTAATAGTACTTCCTTGAAAATTATACAAAGTTCCAAACCAAACTCCCTTCAGCGGAACCATTGCTCCTAGAACCATCCTGCATGTTTCTTTTTCCCATGCATCGTCCATTTTGTTTACAAAAATCAAATTTCTGGCCAATCTTGGGATGTACAGAACACCAGGTAGTGTTATAATCCTTCCATATATGAGCCTCAACTTGAATTTTCCTCGACCTATGATTTTGGTTGTCAAGTCATCGCCTAGGAAAAAATTACCTTCGTCATACCTTTCATATTCACAGAACCACTCCCTTTGGGGAGTCATATGAAAGGATGCACCTGACTCAACCAACCATGCCTCATGATCTGCATGTGTCCTTGAAGAAGCCAAGTACACATCCCCTCCTTCTTCCTTGGAGGTATTTTCTTCTGTAGAAGGATATTCTTCAGATCCCTTATTTTTCTCAACTTTGAATCTGCACTGCTTCTTGTAGTTCCCTTCTTTTCCACATCTCCAGCATACCTTTACAAACTTTCTTGGAGACTTATATCTTCCCTTAGACATAGATCTCCCACTTGAGGACTTAGATCTATTTATTTCATGGGAGCATCCTCTTGCAAATAATGCATGTGTGCTCTGTCCTTCCATGTTCTTTCGTCTCATCTCCTCCAACAACAAGGAAGAGACTACTTCATTCAACTTCAAGGCAGTTGTATTACTACCTATGGCCACAACTAGACTATCCCACGAGTATGGTAAAGAGAACAGTAAAATGATACACTTATCTTCATCTGAAATTTTAATCTCAACAGATATTAACTGACTTACCATAGTATTGAAAGCTTTCAAATGCTCTACCACCGAGTCTCCATCTCTCATCCTCAAGTTATACAACTTCTTTCTTAGGAAAATTTGATTTACTAGGGAATTAGACTGATACAAATTCCCCAACTTATCCCATAAATATTTGGTTGTAGCTTCCTATGACACATTTAGTAATACTAAATCTGAGAGACACATTCAGATTGTGCTCTTCGCCTTCTGATCCAAATTTTCCCATTCATCTATTGAAGTTATTGTAAGTGCATTACTTGGATCCAATGTGATCCACTGATCTCTATCCACCAACAGATATTCCATCTTGAGCTTCCATAGCTCAAAAAATTTCCCAATAAACTTCTCGATCTCCATATCCGAATTACTCACCATTTATTTTCACCTGAAAAATCAATACCAAAGATCTCCCACTGTAACAAGTCTTATCATAGTCTCAATCCAAGCCATTGACCACAAAGGCGTCCCCATGAAGCCAACAAAGATCTGACACCAAATGTATATTTTAACCCTGTACAATTATTTACTGCAAATATATTTTCAGTAAAAGAACGTGAAAGATACAATGGCAAATACAAACATTACATAGAGATTTTTCCCCTGGAAACCCAAACCAAGAAAACCAACATATTATATATTCATTCATAGTGATACATTTTTTACAATACAATATACATATAGGAGAGAGTGGCATCCAAAAACCTAACCCAATGACCTGGATTAGTCAACAACCCTAATTCCTTGATCATAAATAGAAAACCATAGGAAAAAACCATGTGTTGAAAAATTTCCCAACAATGGACATGAAAATCGAGGAAACATGAAAAATGAGGCAAAAAAGAGACATGTTTCCCAAGGAAAAAAAGTATCTCGGGCGTTTCCCCAAAACCCCCGCACAGGGGGGCCATCGCCCCCCTCAAACCCCCTCACGCTCTCGCCACAATGTATCAAACACTATAACTAGTCATGCAAATAATATAGCACATACCCAACAAACAACATGGTCGATGCACTCAGTAGGAGGGTGCATAAGATGCATGGTACACCCATTAGCATGTACAAATCTATTTTGAAAGACATAATTGTAGAAGAAGCAAAATTAGATCAACACTATATGGAAACAAAAGAAAAATTACAACAAGGTAATAATCAATAGAAAGTGCAAGATTATGAGCTAAAAGAGGATGGAATCCTCATGTACATGGGCAAAGTTTATGTGCCTAATTCTTAAGAGATGAATAATATGGTACTAAAAGAAATGCATAATTTACCTTATGATGGGCACCCAGGTTATCAAAAGACAATTGAGGTTGTCAAGAGCCAATCTTTTTGGCTAGGTATGTAGAAAGAGGTGGTTGATTATATAGCCAGATGCCTAGAATTCCAGAAGATCAAGGTTGAGCATAGACATCCAGTTGGTTTGCTACAGTCATTTCCCATTCTGGAATGGAAATGGAATTGGTGACAATTGATTTCATCACCAATCTCCCCAGAATAGTGAAGTAGCATGATTCCATCATGGTGGTGGTGGATAAGCTCACTAAATCTGCTCAATTTTTTTCCAGTGAAGATAACTCATAAGGAAACTAACATTGCAAATATTTATATGAGGGAAATTTCCAGGCTTCATGGTGTGCCTAAGGAAATTCTTTCTGACAGAGATCCCAAGTTTACATCAAAATTTTGTAAGGGAGTATTCAAAGGATTTGGGACAAGTATGAACTTTAGCACAACTTAGCATCTAGACTCGGATGGGAAAACATAGAGGGTCAATCAGGTGATTAAAGATATGTTAAGGATGTATGTGATGGACCAACCATCAAAATGGGAAGATTATCCACACTTGGTTGAATTTTCCTATAGTAATGGGTATCAGGAATATTTGAATGATTCAATAGGATCCACGAATGCTCACAGAGGTCCAAGAAGATTTGGAACATCCATAGAGGTCAAGAATGGTTAAAAATGCTCAAAATTCAAATACACAAAATGCTCTTGAAAATGCCATCAATGCGTAGAGCTCGGTGATATATTTCCAACGGTGAAAAAAATGCCTCAAACGAAGTTCATATGAAAAATTTATGAGTGGTCAAATTTCTAGTCAAACTAGGTCAAAGATCAAAGTCAACATAGGCAAAATGGTGACATGTGTCACCATTGCAAGGGTGACATGTGGTGCATGATGGTACAGGTGACGTGGAACACGATTGTTGGTAGTTGACTGGGCGAGTAGTAACCTCCAGGTGGTCAAATTATTCATCAACGCATGGCATGGATAATTCAATGAAAGGTCATGTGGCGACCTTCCATTGGCCTTTATGGTCATGGTTTATTAAAAAATTTGGGAGCCGACAAGGCTCAAACCTGCGACCTCCCAAAGACCTTACCAAAACTTTGTTTCCAATGCACCATACATTTAGCTCTTAACCTAATGTGGAAACAACTATATTTAAGTTTGAATTAAAGTTTGATTGGGTGACAAAAGGGTTGAGGGCCTAATCCCTCAACCCCTAGCCCTTAGTTTCTTGCATATCATATAACCAACATAATCACACATAGGTTGTTAATATAACATATGGTTTTTAACCATATGTCAAACAGTTCCAACAAACATATACCGATATATATATATATATATATGGTTTAAACGTACCATAAAAGGAGGAGAGGTCCACGAGTTGGAACCCACGTCCTCCTCCCATTTGTTACAACAACTTAAGCATTTGCACCAAGGGTGCGTTTTGTTAGAAATACCGAAAAATAAAAGGTTAAGGTGGAACACAAATTTCGTAGGAAAGTTAAGGGCCCTCACCCTATTTAATGGGTGCACGGAATGTGGTTTATACACACATTATTTTATGCAAATATTTGTCTCAAAGTGCATGCCCAAGGGTACATAGACTTTGAGATACACCGCAAAGCATGCCGAGAGGTCCCTTAGCGGAATTTCGAGAACTATATACTCATTTTGCACGATTTTTCACAAGGAATCCAACGGTGCACTTTGTTTTTGCATTTGAGAAACATGTAAAAAGGTCAATGTAAAACACAATAATTTGAGCATCAATAAAGAGGTCTCTATTGGAAGAGGGCCCGAAGATGTAGCCCAAATTGGGTGAACTCAGTTATCAAACTTATGTATGTGATTTTCATTATTTTTCATTTCATGCTCAGTTATTTGCAAGTTATTTATCATTAAAGTGTGTATGGTTAGAAAGTATTTCACATGTAATTGCAATCAATCAAGTGATCATTATTATTTCGAAGATCAAGTAGATCTTTATGTGTATTTAAAATAATCATCATCTAAGTATTTTTTGGATCATTGAAGATGATCCCATCTGAGGAATTATATGGTAGAAAGTGCAATACACCAGTGATATAGGACAACTGAGCAAGCAAAGTAGTGGTTGGGATAGAATTTCTCAGGGAAATGGAATATTAGATGGTGAAAATAAGGAAGAATTTAAAGCTTGCCTAAGACATGAAGAAAATCTATGCAAATAAGGGTAGAACTCATAGAGAGTTTAAAATAGGTGACCATGTGTTCTTAAAATTGATGGCCAAGAGAAGTTCATTGAAGTTGGGAAATTTTTCAAAGCTTGCAACAATATATTATGGACCCTTTGAAATCCTAGAGATGATTAGTCATGTTGCATACATGATTGCACTACCTGCATCCATGTGCATTCATAATGTATTCCATGTTTATTTTCTTAAAAATTATGTACATGATGCTAATCATGTAATTGATTGGAATGTGATTTAGGTGGAGCAAGAAGTATACTTCCAAGTTTAGATGGTGTGCATATTGGATCGGAAATTCAAGTTGCTCTAGAATCGAGCAATAGGACTGGTAAAGGTCATGTGGACCTATTATGGCCTTGAATATGAAACCTAGGGGCATGAATATGCCATGCAGGAAGAGTACCTGCATATTTTTGAATAATTTTGAAGATTTGGAAGGTACATGTGTATATAATGCACTGAGGATAGTGCATAAATAAGGGCAAGGGGAATGTAATACCCCTAGGCTGAACACTAATTGTAATGTACATATAGGCTAGTGAGATAGGATACTTTGGGCGAGTGTGCCTTTGTATATATGTTTTGAGGCCAGAGTGCTTATGTTATTATTAGGATGGAGAGCCTAAATGCTAAGGGCCAGTGAGCATATCATTGTAATACGTAATCACACTCGTATTGATTAATATAATGCATCATTATTGCAGACCTATCAAAAAAAATACTATGGGGGGATAGAATTCCACTAGAAGGGAAAGGGGGCTAAGAGTTTACGAAGAGGGGCTAAGCCAAGGGGTTAATCCCAAGGGAATATTACACTAATATTTCTAGTCTAATTTTATGATATTTGTTATCCTAAGTTCCTAAGGATGAGGAACGTATTACCAAGTGGGGGAAAGGTATTTCCCAACATGACAAGTGTCAAGTTGGGAACATGCATACTTAAAGTAAGAACTTAGTACATTTTTGGGGAGGATTCTCTCATTCACTCATGCTATACGTACCTTCCTTCCATCCATCTTTAGTATTATACTTTGGGATCTTGGAGTTTATTGTAATCAGTAAATTTTGGTTAGTTTGAGGAGAATAAGTGGGTTTTCAGGCCCGTGTGCATTCTAAAGAAGCGAGTTGTCAAGTCCGTGAGCATTCTCTCTGGGTAAGAGAAATATTGGGAATTTTTTTCCCTGTGTTGGGAAATAGATATAAGGCTCAGATATTTTTTGTTGGATCATGTTGTCATTGATGCCAATGGTTTGATTGATTAATGTCAAGTGATTGATTGATTTCAAAGGATTGATTGATTGATTATTTATGTAATATAATATGTATTGTTCTTGATGAGAATGCATAGATGAAGATGGATCAATGAGTTGTCATTGATAGATGATGAAGATGGATCGATGTGGTTCCATTGGTATATGATGCATTGTTGGAAAAATGTATAGATGAATCATTATTGTCTTATCATTATTGATAATGTGCACAAATGGATGAACTCCAAAGTGGTCCCCTTATGGTGAAAGCCCTCACGAGAAGACGCTTTGCAGATTGAGTTATCCTAGAAGAAAGGTTGGAGGACCCGTGCTTGTATGAGGAATAACGAGATGAAGATCAAGGAAATTGTTGGTGAAACTATCCTAGATGGATAGTTCTTTTCATGCAATTTCTGGTGGTATGTGGAATGTCACATAACTCCTCCTGGTTTGAGAGTTATGGCCTTACGAAGATGAAGGACCCTCACATGAAGGCTTGAAGCCCCCAAAGTCAAAGAAGTCAAAGTGACATAAAAGAAAAAATGATAAAATAAGGTGACAAAATCAAGAAGGAATATTTATGGAAAGTGGTTAACCCTAACAATAAGGAAAATAGGTTAAGTGACCTAGAAATGGGTTAATATTATTTATTCAAGGTGGATTATTTAAATAATCAAGAGAAGTGACAAAATCAAGAAATGATAAAGTAAGGTGACAAAATCAAGAAGGAATATTTATGGAAAGTGGTTAACCCTAAAAATAAGGAAAATAGGTTAAGTTACCTAGAAATGGGTTAGTATTATTTCAATAATAATTTTAATGAAGAAATTAGAAGTGGACCCAACCCTAAAATAAGGAAAGTGGGGCCAAGTGACCTAGAAGATGTTTTTAAGGAAGCTACTTGGAGAGTATAAATAAGAGGCAAGGCTCTCTCATTTGA
>ML785379.1:869943-916238 GCA_009831015.1 Picea engelmannii
TCCTCCAATTGTTGAGGTGTCAACCTTGTAGGTTGAGGTGTTTTAAAAGAAGGAGCATTGTTCTCTCTATAGATGTTAGGATTGGTCCTTCTAGTAGCCATAGCCATATTTTTACTTTCAACATTTCTTTCCACCTTAAATGCCTTCTTCAATGATTTGGGTTCCCAAAGGCGAACCTCATGTTGAATGTTATCCTTTAAATTTCCTATGAATACATCAATCAAGTGCTCATCTGGAATATATGTTACCTTTATATTCAATCTTTGGAAGTTCTCAATGTGCTCGGTAACTGAACCCTTTTGCTTGAGATTTATCAATTGGCTAAATAAGGTATTGCTCCTTGTATCCTCATAGTTTTCTATCATTTCTTCCGTGAAAATTGTCCAAGTGACGAGTGATTTGGGAGAACAAATCCATCGATACCATACAAATTGATTGGGTTCTAAATATAAAGAAGCAATTCATACCTTTTGTGTATGTGGCACACTATGTAGATCAAAGAATTGCTCCATCTGAAGTATCCATGTGATTGGGTCCTTGCCATCAAACTTCCTCATATCGATCTTAGGAACGTGGTTGGTCTTCAACCCAAAGTTGGAGTTTCTCTATTCTTGATTCACCTTCCTTGTGTCCTCATCATGAATTTCATGGGATGCATTTTCACTTTCATGTGTCTTCTCTGTTATGAAATTTTTCAATACTTCCATGATCTCCTCTTTTAAACCATTCATCTTAGTATTTATTTCCTCCAACTTAGCTTCCATATCTTGTAGTTCATCTTTTGTTACTATCTTCTTTTGTAAATCATTTATGTCCCTACGCATTTCTTCACCTTCATCAAGAGTCCAAGTAGGATTGGCTGGAGGCTTATTTGGTGTAGAAGTTCCCTTTTTGGGTGGCATGTTGGCCAAGTATCACTTTTGAACCTTGATTTTGAGGTGGTTCTGCTAGACAATCTTTCTTCTTTTGTATCTTCCAAGTTTCGGCCCTTCTGGGTATGAAAATTTATTTTATGCAGTTCTCTAATATTTCTTCTCTGTAATTCCACAGGTCTGATCAAAACTGGATGTGCCAAGAGGAATTTACGGTAACTTCCCCACAACTTGCTGATTTTTTGCCTTTCCGGGAGATCTCACTTGTATAGTGTGTCCCACACAAAATAATTGATATTAAATTCTGAAACTCGTACCAAAAATACTACGGACTATCCATTATCCAATGAAACTAGTCTCACTCAATTTGTATACTCCAGTAAGAATTTATGATTGTTTTACCTGGAACACCTTCTTTGGACTAGTCAGATACCATATCTTCCACAAGGTGTATCTACAAATGTAAGATGACCCAGAAGCTGAAATGTTTACCACAGATACCTTACTAATTTCCGTGAATATCCTCCAGATTTTAGGGTCTGAAACATTACAGAAATTGTTTTATAGTGAAAATTCTGCAATGACTCATTTCAGTATGATTCTAGAACCCTATCTTGCATAGGATGTATACCTAAAAGTATAAGGCCTCGGAAGCTGAAATTTTAACTCAACGTACCTTGATCCGTCTACTAAATATCCTCCAAGCCGTTTCTTCTGAAACATTGTAGAAAAAAAGTTATAGCCAAATTTCCAAGGTGTCTCAGATGTAGCAGTGAAACCCCAAGACCTTGAGCTCTGATTCCATATGTTAAGAACCAAATATCAATATAGCATAGAAATACCTCAAAATGAGTACTCAACGCCTTGAAAAAGAGATAATTTCATATAATAAGCCTCTTTGAGGGGGCAACCTCCTTTTACCCCACATAAATGTTCAAGTACAAGATGATTCCAAATGAAAATGTCTCCTTGGTATATATAGGAGACTAGGAGGTATAATTACAACTAATGGAATAAAGCTGACATAAACAAAATAACATTACTAATGTAATATGCCTCAATTAAGGGGTAATGAGCCAATATTAGGTCTTAACATATTCAATTGTATCAACCATATATAATCAAAATTATTGACAATTTAGACCATATGAAAGGTAATAATAAAGTGAAGTCAACAAAATTCACCATAAAATCAACCACATCCACCATAAAATCATTTGAAACTACCATATGATCAACCATATTAATCATAGAGTCAATCTTACAAAACCTAGATAACCATAAAGTCATCCATGCCAAGTATAATCTCTTAACGTTACATTGTGACATTAAGAGCTTGACTTCAATATTATGTAACATTATGACATGAATATGTTGACTTCAATATTATGCCACATTACGACATTAAGACGTTGACTTTACTATTATGTATCATTACAACATGAAGTGACCAAGTTCAATATTTTGTGATGTTGTAACATTATGGTTGACTTTAGTATTATGTCATAAGGGGTTCACTTCAATGTTATGTAACATTTTGACATTTAGAGGTTGACGTCAATATTATGTCACCTTGTGACATTATGAGGTTAACTTTAATAAAATGTCACGTTATTACATTATAGGTGACCACAATATTATGTCACATTATAATATTATGGGTAACCACAATATTTTGTCACATTGCAATATTAAAAGGTTGACTTCACTATTAAGTCACATTAATAACATTAAGATATTGAATTCAATATTATGTCATAATGCAAAATTAAGAGATTGACTTCAATATTATATCACATTGTAACATTAAGAGATTGTAACCAAAATCAACAAATGTCAACCATAGTATCAAAGAGCTTGACTTTAATACTATGTTACATTGTGACATTAAGAGATCGATAATATAGTTCATATGCATCAACTAGAATCATCCACAATCTAAAACCATGAATCTTGAGATTAACCAAACATCTTAAAATAAAAATCATTTATTGATTTAATATAAATATTTAATAAATTTAATTGCTACATCTTAAAATAAAAATCAATTTAATATAAATATTTCATAAATTTAGTTACTACATCTTAAAATAAATAAAAATCATTTATTGATTTAATATAAATATTTAATAAATTTAATTGCTTAATGGTTATCTTAAAACTTAGGATAACTAAAAATATAATTTTAGTTTAGTAGGGAAAAAAAGGTTTTGGTCAACTACACTCAATGTTGGGATATGGGATAATAATTTGCCTAAAGCATTTAAAAGGAAATGATATGAAGTGCAAGGCACATCATAATGTACATGATGTACACTCTTATCCAAGGAATCCAACTCAACTTTTCTCCAAAGGAATCCAACTCAATAATGAAGTGGCAACGTTTCCAATTAGTTTTTAAACTCCAAAACCCTTGAAGTTTATTTAGTTACATCGTTAAGGTTGTCAATCAAAAGTTATTTTGGTAATATTAACGGAGGTATAATATGAATGACGACAAAAGCATCGATTCATGCTTCAAAGTGGGTGATAGATTAACACAGTATGTTGGGGTTGGAGTAAGGTGGTCAAATTTCAAATTAATTTGCTAAACCATTGTATTTTATCTTTTTGAATAGCAATGCTCTGTTATAATATATATGTCGTTGAAGTGTAATTCCATATGTATAAGTAGGGACTATTCATCATATTTTGAATTTTTTTTAAGAGTATAAACATCTTATAGTGTAATTTCTTTATTTTCATAAATGGTTTATAATAAAATAAAATTTCAAAGAATTTACAAGTAGTGTGTTTTTTTTAAGAATCTTTTGCATATAAATCTTAATGAATTTGTTGGCTTAGAGTAATATTGTGAAGGGTGTGTTGCTACAATGGTCTATATAGGATTTGGTAGCCCTATTGTTATTTGTAGTATGCCTCCAATTGTTTATATAGGATTTGGTAGCCCTATTGTTATTTTGAGTATGCCTTTCTGCTATTTGGAATTGATTAATGTATGATGGTGTCAATATTGAATTTGATTGCAATTTGTTAGAATTTGATTGCAATTTGTTATTTCTAACAAGGTTTTTTCTGCTATTTGGAATTGATCAATGTATGATGGTGTTAATATTGAATTTGATTGCAGTTTGTTATTTCCAATAAGGTTGTGTCTTGTATATATAATTAGTGAACATTTCATATGATTTGAATTTATTTCCATCTAAATTATTTTGGAAATACGATTTGGACTTATTTCCATTTAAGTTGAATTTGATTGCAATTTGTTAGAATTTGATTGCAATTTGTTATTTCTAACAAGGTTGTGTCTTGTATATATAATTAGTGAACATTTAATATGATTTGGATTTATTTCCATCTAAGTTATTTTGGAAATATGAGACTTATTTCCATTTAAGTTATTTTGGAAATTAAGTTTGAAATCAATGTTTCCAAAGTGTGAAGTTAGCATTTCTAGAATCAATATTTGCACTTTTCAAATCCAATTTTGTACTTTAGAAACACCAATAGTCACACTTTTGAACATGAAATTGTATTTTGTCGTGAGTTCGTGTCAACACATGGGAGTCTTCCTAAATGCCTCTCGGAATCTTAGGAGATTCACTTTATGTAAGTGAATGTACTTTTGTAATAAAGTGAGTTTAATTTAATTAAATACCTAAGTATTTGGCATTAGTAATTAAATTAAGTCCTAACCATTAGATCTAAAGTGAACATAAGATTAGATATCAGTGTTGATCACTTTAGGAGATCTAGGGTTTTGGACTTAGGGTAAAGCCAAGGTTATAAAAGACAACTTATGTGAGAGGATGAGACATAGTGATGGTACACAAAGAGTGAGTGAGCATTCATATGTGCAAGGGAAGGGGCCGACGAAAGGGTGCAAGGGGGCAGCAAGGAAAGCAACAACCAACAATATCGAAGGACTGATCTTGGGTATTAGGCTAGGTTGTTTGTTGCATTTGTATTTCCTCAAAAGGACCATTATCCCAGGACAGGAGCCCTGATTTTATTTAATAACATCATCACAGATCTAGTTTTCTCACAAGGGTTTTTACAGGGGTAATTTACCCAAATACGTTGTGAAATGTGTTTTGGTTTCCTGAATTTGCTTCCACTGATTTTATTTTTTCATTGATAAACTAGTTGTGATATTATTCAATAAAATTAGTTTTTACTTGGAATTAATACCCTCGTGTTAGGTTCAAAAAATTAACATGGTATCAGAGCCGAGACTTTGAAAGGAATCCAGATTTGCACTAGTTGATATTTTTGCAACACAGTGGAGAAATATTTTTGTGGAAAGATTTTACTGAAGGTTGTAGGTGAATTAAAAAAGGGGTTTTTTCAGGGGTAGCTTACCCAAAAAAAAAACCCGTGAAGGGGAAACCAATACCTTCTTGATTTTATTCATTAAAATCTTGGGCTCCCATCTTGGGATAATGGCCCATTAGAGGAATACAGTGCAACAATAACCTAGCTAACATGGATGTTATCTCCCTTGATGCTCCTTTGCACCCTTCTTCAGCCCTGCCCACTCACACTGAGGGGACAATAAGGAGATCTCATTGAGTGGGTAAAGAGCAATTCATCCAAGTGTGAGTGGGAAAGGATGAGGAAGGGTGCAAAGAGGAAGCAAGGGATATGGTAGCCATGCGGTCTAGGTTAGCATTGCATTTTGTTCCTCTGATGGGCCATTATCTCAGGATGGGAGCCCAATATTTTAATGAATAAAATCAACAAGGTATTGGTTTTACCTTCGGGGTTTTTTGACATGAACTCACATGGAAGTACCTATCTGATGCTACCAAAAAAATCAACAATTTTTCCCTGTCGTTACTATGTACTACAAAACAAAACATTTCATAACACATTTATACCATTTTATTAATAAATGTTTTATTAATTTGTGAATCAAAGCATCCCATTATGATATATTAATGATCTAATGTGAGTTAATTAATTTAGTTTATCAGTTTGATGAAAGCTTTTTTTTCCCTTAGAAAAAAAATATTTTATATTCTCCACAGAGGGATATACATGTTACAGTCTAGACAGATGGCCTTGGACATGCCCACTTTGATATTTGTTCAAAAATTACAGAGAAAGGTCCTCTCTTACAATTCTCTCCTCAATCTATTTCCTACTTTTCTTTTCAAAAATACAAAAACATATTACATATTGTTGGTCATCTTCAGACATGATCGGTCCTCATAAGAGAAAATCCATTTCTTTTGTCCCAACTCCATCAATATATTCATAGATTACGAAGGCTCCAATTGGAAGAAGAAGAGCCTCTTTGGATAGATCTTCTTCCTTGACATTTAACTCACGAAGAATGTGGAGGAAATACATCCACTCAAAGGATTGGAAGGCCAATTTTATATCTCTTGTGATAGGGGCCCATCAGATGTCTTGGACAACATTTTTATTCCTGGCCCGGTCTATGGCCAGTTTTGAGTCACCCATCACTTGGAGCTTCCTTACGTCCTTTGATTTAGTTGTCTCTAGAAGCATCCAAAGAGCAATGAATTTTGCTCTATTATTTGAGCCTACTCTTGGAGAATATTTAATGAACAGGTAATGGTTGTGGTTGATGAAAATAATTATTCCCACTCCACACATTGGAGGGTGACCTTGGCTTTCCCCATCGAAGTAGCCCCACGTGATTTCATAGTCTATTGAAGGCATAATTGGATTAAGTGGGTTTTTCTTCCTTTTTTTCTTCCTTAAACTCGACAACTTGATTAAGGGTTATGTGTTTTGTCACTTATGGAGGCACAAACTTATCCTTGAAAGTGGCACTGTTTCAGGCCCACGAAATATTGGAAATCATCATACATGGAAGACATGCATAAAGCTTGACTGCTCTTTTCAGGATCAACTCCTTGAAACATTCATCTAGACTATCTGTGTTCCAAGTAGACTTGGAATTTATATTTTACTTGATCATCTTCATCATTTGAATTGCATAGGGACAAAAAATAAATATGTGAAATAAAGATTTATATTTTTCTTTGCAAAGAATACATCAGTTGGGCCCACACCAACACCTTTTGAATATTTTGTCCCAAGAGAGAAGTTTGTTGTTCAAAGCTAGCCAACATGTTATTTTTCATCTAGTGGGAGATTTTAGTTGCCATAGTAAGCCCCACCACCATTTTTTGGGCCCTTCATATATTTTTTCTTACCAAAATTTGTAACCAAGCTTCGCAGTGAAGGAACCACTCCTTGGGTTCCTAGAAAAACAAAGCATGTCTTCAAAGTCATCATCCAAAATTATGAAATTTTCACATAGGAAACCAATGTAGGACCTTCATTCCTTAGTTAAACATCTCGTAAGCCCCAGGGAATCTACATCTCACCAACCGTTATGAACCCTTAGTTGTGAGATGCCTACCCTTGCATCTCTTAGAGCGAAAATGTTTTGGTCCCTTAGCTTCTAGATCAGAGGCTTAGAGAGTTTGTAGTTTTTACCTTACCCTAGCCAGAGATCTTCCCCCAGACGTATGTTTCTTTCATTCCTGACCTTCCATACCATCCAAACACTCACTAAAGAGAACACCTCAACTAAGGCCTTCCACACGATGGAGCGTTTTGATGATTTAAAGGGGACATAGAGCTAATAATCTCTCGTCATACTAGGGAAATATTTAGTGTTCATTACCCTCGTCGAAAGAGAATTACCTTGCAAAAGCCTCCACATATTCCTTCCAGCTAGGGCTCGGGTGAAAGAATTAATTTATTTTAATCCCCATCCACCTACCTCTTTAGGAAGAGCAATAGAAGACCATTTAGCTAGGTGGATTCCTCCCTTAGAATTCTGACCTGCCCAAAGATATTGAAAACTCAGTTTGTGGATCTTCTTGGGGACCCCCTTTGGGATAGTCATTATGGAGTTCCAATGGATTGGAATACTTTCCAGGACTACCTTAAGAAGGACTAGTCTTCCTCCTCTAGATAAGATCATGTTAACCCAAGTTGAGACCCTTGCTTTGATTTTTCTAATAGTCCATCCCTAGTCTTCCTTTTTGTAGCAATTAGGCCCGAGGAAGAAGCATAGATACTTAAAACCCTCATCTAGGGATTTTTTTGGGGAAATGAATGATGTTAGGAAGGGTTTCAATTTCCTCATCCAAACGTTGATGGAAGATAGAAAAGGATTTTTCCATATTGATATCCATACCTATCATAGAACAATATAGGTCTCGAAAAAAATTTAAGGTTGAAAGATCTCTATGCATTCCTTGAATACAACATAAAATATCATCTACAAAAATTATATTGGATACCATTTCACTCTTAGCTACATGAAGTCCTCTTAGCACTCCAATTTACTTGGTTTCCTTCAACATTTGAATTAAATCTTATACAATTATTAGGAAGAGGAAGGGGGAGAGGAGACACCCTTGTCTTAGTCCTCTCGAGGCTTTGAAGAAGCGTGAGGGGCATCCATTGATTAGAGTTGCAAATGAAGCACTCTGCAGACACCCCATGATCCAATTCACAACTTGTAAATTCATCCCCATCTGCAAAATATCCAATCAGAGGAACATCCAATTCACTCTATCATATGATTTAAATAGGTTTAGTTTTGGGATTGTTGATTTCAATTTCTTCTTTTTTATCGAATGAAAAACCTCGAGGGCAATCGCAACTGCATCGTGAATTTTCCTGTGTTGGAGGAAACCAAACTATTCCTCACTTATGATATCACTCAAAAGAGGCTTTAGGCATCTCACTATGACCTTGGAAATTATCTTATAGCTCACATTATATCAAGAGATGGTTCTAAAGTCCCCAAAATAATCATCGTCCTGCTTTTTGGGAATTAAACAAAGAAAGGTAGAGTTGAAAGAGCCAATGACCTTACCATTTCTTTGGGATTATCTTTCTATATTTAAGAGGTCATCCTTTACCAGGTCATAGAAGGTCTTAAAAAAATCAATCGTAAAGTCGTTTGGGATTGGTCTCTTTCCTTTTTGCGTAGAGAAGAGGGTGACATTGACTTTGGCCTCTAATACCTCCTCCTCCAAATTTTGATTCATCTCGTCATAGAATACTGGAGGGAATTTTAAAAAAAATTCCAATATTTCCTGCATGGGACAACCAACATGGGATTTTAAAAGTTTCTCAAAATATCTGGCATCTACCTCAACCTTCCCCTGGAGGATACTAAAAGTTCTCCCTTCATCTTTTATTTACGATATAGAATTTATGTTCCTCCTGTAATTAGTGAATTGGTGGAAGTAATTTGTTTTTTCATCCCTCGCTTCTAACTAAAGCGCCCTACTTTTGAGATGACATATTTACTCCTCTTTCTCTAGCCATTCATGTTTGATGGCTTCTAGATCTTTTAGTTCTTTCAGCAGGGTTGGATCATGGGGAGATTCATCAATAATGTTGAAAAGTGTGGCAAGATTTTCTTATGTTTCTCTTAAATTTCTTTGTCTTCGGGTCTTCCACATTGGCAACCATTTTTTTTATGGCCTTTTTTATTATGTGAAGGTTTTCTGCAAATTGGATCATGAAAGGGCTAGGATCCGATGAACTTGTCTTCTTCCATTTTGTGAAAACTGCGTTTTTTAACTCCTCCTCCTCTAACCAAACTTGGCTTATCTTCAGAGGGGCAAGGGGTGCTTCCCTACTAGTTTTCCATTGAAGGAGAATAGGTCGATGACCAGAGATACCTACATTTCCAACCGAGGACTTAAGTTAGATACATGTCTCCAATAGTGCCTCTGTAACAAAAAATCTATCAAATCTTTTTGCAACTGCCTCTTTTCCTATTCTAAAGTTTTTCCAAGTCAGAGATAACTTGACCAATTCTACATCCACCAGGTGAAGCTCTTCTAGAAAAGAGTGAAAAAAATATTTCATGCGACTAAGGTTTATACAGACATTATTTTATGCAAATATTTGTCTCAAAGTGCATGCCCAAGGGTACATAGACTTTGAGATACACTGCAAAGCATGTCAAGAGGTCCCTTAGCAGAATTTTGAGAACTGTATACTCATTTTGCATGATTTTTCACAAGGAATCCAACGGTGCACTATGTTTTTTTCATTTGAGAAACATGTAAAAAGGTCAATGCAAAACACAATAATTTGAGCATCAATAAAGAGGTCTCTATTGGAAGCGAACCCAAATTGGGTGAACTCAGTTATCAAACTTGTGTATGTGATTTTCATTATTGTTGTTCATTTCATGCTCAGTTATTTGCAATTTATTTATCATTAAAGTGTGTATGGTTAGAAAGTATTTCACATGTAATTGCAATCAATCAAGTGATCATTATTATTTCAAAGATCAA
This sequence comes from Picea engelmannii, assembly GCA_009831015.1. Taxonomy (NCBI): domain Eukaryota; kingdom Viridiplantae; phylum Streptophyta; class Pinopsida; order Pinales; family Pinaceae; genus Picea; species Picea engelmannii. The sequence continues at coordinate 880,133 of ML785379.1, forward strand.
GTAGATGTTTATGTGTATTTAAAATAATCAACATCTAAGGATTTTTCGGATCATTGAAGATGATCCCATTTGAGGAATTATATGGTAGAAAGTGCAATACACCACTGAGTTGGGAAAACCGAGCAAGAAAATTAGTGGTTGGGATAGAATTGCTCAGGGAAATGGAATATTATATGGTGAAAATAAGGAAGAATTTAAAGTTTCCCTAAGACGTGAAAAAAATCTATGCAAATAAGGGTATAACTCGTAGAGAGTTTAAAATGGGTGACCATGTGTTCTTAAAATTGAAGGCCAAGAGAAGTTCATTGAAGTTGGGAAATTTTTCAAAGCTTGCAACAATATATTATGGACCCTTTGAAATCCTGGAGAGGATTGGTCATGTTGCATACATGATTGCACTACCTGCATCCATGTGCATTCATAATGTATTCCATGTTTATTTTCTTAAAACTTATGTACATGATGCTAATCATGTAATTGATTGGAATGTGATTTAGGTGGAGCAAGAAGGAGACTTCCAAGTTTAAATGGTGTGCATATTGGATCGGAAATTAAAGATGCTCTAGAATTGAGCAATAGGACTGGTAAAGGTTCTATGGACCTATTATGGTCTTGAAGATGCAACCTAGGGGCATGAATATGCCATGCAGGAAGAGTACCCGCATCTTTTTGAAGAATTTTGAAGATTTGGAAGGTACATGTGTATATAATGCACTGAGTATAGTGCATAAATAAGGGCGAGGGGAATGTAATACCCCTAGGATGAACCCTAATTGTAATGTACATATAGGCGAGTGAGATAGGATACTTTGGGCGAGTGTGCATTTGTATATATGTTTTGAGGCCATAGTGCTTATGTGATTATTAGGATGGAGAGACTAGATGCTAAGGGCCAGTGAGCATATCATTGTAATATGTAATCACACTCGTATTGATTAATATAATGCATCATTGTTGTAGACCTATCAAACAAAATACTATGGGGGCATAGAAATCCACTAGAAGGGAAAGGGGGCTAAGAGTCTATGAAGAGGGGCTAAGCCAAGGGCTTAATCCCAAGGGAATATTACACTAATATTTCGATCTAATTTTATGATATTTGTTATCCTAAGTTCCTAAGGATGAGGAACGTATTACCAAGTGGGAGCAAGGTAGTTCCCAACATGACAAGTGTCAAGTTGGGAACATGCATACTTAAAGTAATAACTTAGTACATTTTTTGGGAGGATTCTCTCATTCACTCTTGCTATATGTACCTTCCTTCCATCCATCTTTGGTACTATACTTTGGGATCTTGGAGTTGATTGTAATCAGTAAATTTTGGTTAGTTTGAGGAGAATAAGTGGGTTGTTAGGCCCGTGTGCATTCTAAAGAAGTGAGTTGTCAGGCCCGTGAGCATTCTCTCTAGGTGAGAGAAATATTGGGAATTTTTTTCCCTGTGTTGGGAAATAAATATAGGGCTCAGATATGTTTTTTCCCAGCTAGTTGTTGAAGCCCCAAAAGGGAAGTGGGGCAATCGAAGGATTGTTGAGAAAAGAAGGTGTACACTTCCTGGGGTGGGATAGGATATGGGAAATGAGAGGTTTTAGGCTGTGGGAAATGAGAGTATGTAGGCTAGGTTGTAGGCTATATTATTTAGCTATTGATAGACCTTTTCCTGGCTTAGGAATCCTTCCTGGTGGAGTTTCTAGCCTCAGCTCAAGGGTAACTTGTTGCTGAGCATTTATGAGCAACAAAGTCTATGGTTGGGAGGAAAATATGAGGTATGCACGCAGTTGGTGAATTATTAAAAATATAAGTGTTATTTTATCTGTGTTTTCATGTTATTTACTGTATGAATAGTTATATAAATTATGTATGTTTTATTATACATGTTTATGCACGAATTGTATGTTGTTTGCATTGCATAATTGTTGCATATGCAGAGCATGTTAGTTATAAAGTGGTATCAGAGCTAAGAATAGAGGTAATGGGAATCAACTCGATGGCTAGGTACGTTACATGGATATATATTATTGATTCCAATAACATCATTAGCTTCACATTATCAAGTCATCAATAGCATTACAAACATGAATTTTATCAAAACTATCATTGAATAATTGGGTTAATTCCGTTGAATCTTCACTAATGAACACCATCATTCTTAAGTGAAATTGTCAATCATCTAATACATCACCAATTGTGAAGTGTAGTAATTTATCTATTAATATCATCAAGGTCATCAACTATTATCAATAACATCATTGAGATCAAACCATCTTCATCAACAATCATATCAAAATCAATCATCAACATCAACGTCAATATCATTGGTCATCAAAATATCATTATAAGGTCATCAATACCATCAAATAAATATAATCAATGTTGTTATAATCATCAAACCACACAACACCATCATCAGAGTAATACCACCATAATTATCAAATTTCATCGAGATCAATAATACTGTGGAATAAATATTGTCGAATTTGGAAGTACCATCAAAATCCATACCACCAAAATCATTAATAACAATATCATCATCAAATCATTAATTTTACAACATTAATAAGAAATAATCAACACTAAAGTTCTACTCCGAGTAAACCATGGTTCATAACCATTATGTATACTATCCCAAGCATTTATATGCATACATGAGGTTTGCAGTTTATAATTTCAACATAATAACATTAGAAAAGGGGAAAAGAGGGTAAACCATGGGTCATAACCATTATGTATACTATCCCAAGCATTTATATGCATACATGATGTTTGTAGTTTATAATTTCATGTTGATTATAAAATATTTTAATTACATTTATATAAAGTAAGTACATTCTAAGGTCGCATCATTACATGTTTTTGAATCTTAATGATACACTATTTTAAGAATGCATGTAATTCTTACTATTCTTACTTTTGTAATTTTTATAAATAATTATTAAAATTATAATTTCTATTTTTATAATATGATATTGTGGTAACATATGTGTGAGTGAGAAAGACACTCATAAAATAAACATACATATATTTATGAAATATATATTTTGGGTAAATCCATTAAGCACTTTTTTCATGGGATCTTCATTCAATGAATTTGTGATATAGCATCTTCATTCATGGGATATTAAAGAATATCTCTAATTTCACTAGATATTAATAAATACCTTCAAAAGTCCTTTTGTTTAATTCTCCTCTCAATACATGTTTTCAATAATAAAAACTCATATTTTTAGTATATAACTTTTTTTATACCCCCAATACCTATAAACCCTTCGATACCCACATCGCCCTCCAATACCTACAAAATATTGACTCTATTTTTAACAATTAAAAAAAACTTCTTTATAAATGAACATGATAAGATATTGGTTAACAAGGTGAAGCCCTCATAACTTTCTCTCACTTTAAGTATGATACTCAAGATAAACAAGATTATTCAAATCTCAAAAATAATATAACAATACACTTGTTAAAATACCAATATATAACTTGTTATAATTAATCTTAAGTGGGGAGAATAACACTATTTCTCTAAAATAACCGAACTAGAATTAATAGACAATGTTATGATAATATCATCCCATAAAAAATTAATTTAATATATAATGTATATTTTATAGTTTTATATTATTAAATAATATTTAATAAACTTAAATTCATTATCATAAATGTCAGTGTAAGCTCCTTCCTCTACGATTATAAAGCCAAATTTGTCCAAGCCTAACTGATAATGGTAAGTGGTATAAACATATTTATGATAATTGTTAAGTTAAATTTAGAATGGCAATAAAGAATGTCTTGAAACATATATTAGTAAATGATCTTGACTAAGAGTTGACCAATAGATCACATTAATTAGAATTAATTCTATCTTGATAATTATTTCCTTAAGATTATTTTACGAGTAGTTGATTTGAATTTAAATTGCTTTGATTTTTCTTTAATTTATAAATATTCTATTGATTTTTAAAGTTTTTCTTTAATAAATTTCAAAATAATGTTGAGTTTTAATTGATTTGAATTTAAATGGATTTGACTTTCATTTAGTTTATAAATATTATGTTGATTTAATTTTAATAAATTTCAAAATAATGTTGATTAGTTATATAAAATATAGATTATTTGATTTATTAATAGTTAATATCTATGATATGGCAAATTTTTATCAACTTTTGAGTGTTTCTGTACTTAAAAATTTTGAAATATAAAATACTTACACATCACATTTTGTTTTAATGATTTTAATGACTTCAAGTCATATATATATATATATATATAAAAGTTGCCAACGATTATATGTATACATATTTTAGTTTATCGTTCAAATTTCATAAAATATTGAATAACTACTAAATATTTAGTACCTATAATATCAAGTATCTATTATGTATTTAATATTTTTAAATGAAAATGTTATTTTCTTATCCATCTATTATTTAGTACCTCATTGTTTCTTATCAATTGCAATGTCAACTATATCTATCTTAAAGTTAATAATGTCAACCAAAAAGTCACCACATCCACTAAGTCAACAATATCAACTATCATGCCAATCTTATAAACTATAGACAATCATAAATCCAATCGTAACAAATTTAAAGTCAAATATGCCAAGTAGAATGTCAACCATATCCACCTTAAAGTTAACAATGTCAACTATAAAGTCAACCATGCCAACCTTATTAACCACATCCACCATAAAGTTAGTCGTATCTACCATAAAATCAACCATGTCAACTATAAATTCAACTTTTCCAACCATAAAATCAACCATATTCAATCGTATCAACCATATGTAATCAAAATTATTGACAATTTAGACCATATGAAAGGTAATAATAAAGTGAAGTACATCCACTATAAACTCAACCACATTCACTAAAAAGTCAATGATATTGACCATAAAAGAAACCTTATAGAGTGTGGATAGTAATAAATTCAACCATTCCAACTTTAAAGTCAGTTATGCCAACCTTAAAGTCAATTGTGTCATGTTAAGAACCAAATATCAATATAGCATAGAAAAACCTCAGAATAAGTACTCAACGCCTTGAAAAAGAGATAATTTCAGATAATAAGCCTCTTCGAGGGGGCAATCTCCTTTTACCCCACATAAATGTTCAAGTACAAGATGATTCTTATCCACCTATTACCAAGTATCAAGTATCTATTATGTACTTAATATTTTCAAATGGAAATGTTATTTTCTTATCCACCTATTACCTAGTACCTCATTGTTTCTTATTAATTGCAATGTCAACCATATCTACCTTAAACTTAACAATGTCAACCAAAAAGTCACCACATCCACTAAGTCAACAATATCAACCATCATGCCAACCTTATAAACTATAGACAACAATAAATCCAACCATAACAAATTTAAAGTCAAATATGCCAAGTACAATATCAACCATATCCACCTTAAAGTTAACAATGTCAACTATAAAGTCAACCATGCCAACCTTATTAACCACATCCACCATAAAATTAGCCATATCTACCATAAAATCAACCATGTCAACTATAAATTCAACTTTTCCAACCATAAAATCCACTATATTCAATCGTGTCAACCATATATAATCAAAATTATTGACAATTTAGACCATATGAAAGGTAATAATAAAGTGAAGTACATCCACTATAAACTCAACCACATTCACTAAAAAGTCAATGATATTGACCATAAAAGAAACCTTACAGAGTTTGGATAGTAATCAATTCAACCATTCTAAACTTAAAGTCAGTTATGGCAACCTTAAAGCCATTATCTCGTCCTGGGATAATGGCCCATCAGAGGAATACAGTGCAACAATAACCTAGCTCACCTGGATGTTATCTCCCTTGATGCTCCTTTGCACCCTTCTTCAACCCTACCCACTCACACTGAGGGGACAATGAGGAGATCTCATTGAGTGGGTAAAGAGAAATTCATCCAAGTGTGAGTGGGAAAGGATGAGGAAGGGTGCAAAGAGGAAGCAAGGGATATGGTAGCCAGGTGGTCTAGGTTATCATTGCATTGTGTTCCTCTAATGGGCCATTATCTCAGAATGGGAGCCCAATATTTTAATGAATAAAATCAACAAGGTATTGGTTTTCCATTCGGGGTTTTTTGACATGAACTCATGTGGAAGTACCTATCTGATGCTACCAAAAACATCAACAATTTTTCCCTATCGTTACTATGTACTGCAAAAAAAAACCTTTCATAACACATTTATACCATTTTATTAATAAACGTTTTATTAATTTATGAATCAAAGCATCCCATTATGATCTATTAATGATCTAATGTGAGTTAATTAATTTACTTTATCAGTTTGATGAAAGCTTTTTTTTCCCTTAGAAAAAAAAATGATATTCTCCGCAAAGGGATATACATGTTATAGTCTAGACAGATGGCCTTGGACAGGCCCACTTTGATATTTGTTCAAAAGTGACAGAGAAAGGTCCTCTCTTACAATTATCTCCTCAATCTATTTCCTACTTTTCTTTTCAAAAATACAAAAACATATTACATATTGTTGGTCAGCTTTAGACACGATCGGTCCTCATAAGAGAAAATCCATTGCTTTTGTCTCAACTCCATCAATATATTCATAGATTACGAAGACTCCAATTGGAAGAAGAAGAGCCTCTTTGGATAGATTTTCTTCCTTGACATTTAACTCACGAAGAATGTGAAGGAAATACATCCACTCAAAGGATTGGAAGGCCAATTTTATATCTCTTGTGATAGGGGCCAATCAGATGTCCTAGACAACATTTTTCTTCCTAGCCCAGTCTATGGCCAGTTTTGAGTCACCCATCACTTGGAGCTTCCTTACATCCTTTGATTTAGTTATCTCTAGAAGCATCCAAAGAGAAATGAATTTTGCTCTATTATTTAAGCCTACTCTTGGAGAATATTTAATGAACAGGTAATGGTTGTGGTTGATGAAAATAATTACTCCCACTCCACACATTGGAGGGTGACCTTGGCTTGCCCCATCGAAGTATCCCCATGTGATTTCATAGTCTATTAAAGGCATAATTGGATTGAGTGGGTTTTTCTTCCTTTTTTTCTTCCTTAAACTCAGCAACCTGATTAAGGGTTATGGGCATTGTCACTTATGGAGGCAAAAACTTATCCTTGAAAGTGGCATTGTTTCAGGCCCACGAAATATTGGAAATCATCATACATGGAAGACATGCATAAAGCTTGATTTCTCTGTCCTAGATCAGCTCCTTGAAACATTCATCTAGACTATCTGTGTTCCAAGTAGACTTGGAATTTATGTTTTCCTTGATCATCTTCATCACTTGAATTGCATAGGGACAAAAAATAAATATGTGAGATAAAGATTCAGATTTTTCTTTGCAAAGAATACATCGATTGGGCCCACACCAACACCTTTTGAGTATTTTGTCCCGAGAGAGAAGCTTGTTGTTCAAAGCTAGACAACATGTTATTTTTCATCTAGTGGGAGCTTTTAGTTGCCATATTAAGCCCCACCACCATTTTTTGGGCCCTTCGTATATTTTTTCTTACCAAAATTTGTAACCAAGCTTCGTAGTGAAGGAACCACTCCTTGGGTTCCTAGAAAAACAAAGCGTGTCTTCAAAGTCATCATCCAAAATTATGAAATTTTCACATAGGAAACCAATGTAGGACCTTCATTCCTCAGTTAAACATCTTGTAAGCCCCAAGGAATCTACATCTCACCAACTGTTACGAACCCTTAGTTGTGGGATTCCTACCCTTGCATCTCTTAGAGAGAAAATGTTTTGGTCCCTTAGCTTCTAGATCAAAGGCTTAGAAAGTTTGTAGTTTTTACCTTACCCTGGCTAGGGATCTTCCCCCAGATGTATGTTTCTTTCGTTCCTGACCTTCCATACCATACAAACACCCACTAAAGAGAACACCTCAACTAAGGCCTTCCACACAATGGAGCCTTTTGATGATTTAAAGGGGACATAGAGTGAATAAGCTCTCGTCATACTAGGGAAATATTTAGTGTTCATCACCCTCGTCGAAAGAGAATTTCCTTGTGAAAGCCTCCACATATTCCTTCCAACCAGGGCTCGGGTGAAAGAATGAATTTATTTTAATCCCCATCCACCTACCTCTTTAGGAAGAGCAATAGAATACCATTTAGCTAGGTGGATTCCTCCCTTAGAATTCTGACCTGCCCAAAGATATTGAAAACTTAGTTTGTGGATCCTCGTGGGGACCCCATTTGGGATAGTCGTTATGGAGTTCCAATGGGTTGGAATACTTTCCAGGACTACCTTAAGAAGGACTAGTCTTCCTCCTCTAGATAAGATCCTGTTAACCCAAGTTGAGACCCTTGCTTTGATTTTTCTAATAGGCCATCCCTAGTCTTCCTTTTTGTAGCAATTAGACCCGAGGAAGAAGCATAGATACTTAAAACCCTCATCTAGGGTTTTTTGGGGGGAAGGAATGATGTTAGGAAGGATTTCAATTTCCTCATCCAAACATTGATGGAAGATAGAAAAGGATTTTTCCATATTGATAGCCATACCTATCATAGAAAAATACAGGTCTCGAAAATATTTTAAGGTTGAAAGATATCTATGCATTCCTTGAATACAACATAAAATATCATCTATGAACAGTATATGGGAGACCATTTCTCTCTTAGTTACACGAAGTCCTCTTAGCACTCCAATTTACTTGGTTTCCTTCAACATTTGAATTAAATCTTCTGCAATTATTAGGAAGAGGAAGGGGGAGAGGAGACACCCTTGTCTTAGTCCTCTCGAGGCTTTGAAGAAGCGTGAGGGGCATCCATTGATTAGAGTTGCAAACGAAGCACTCTGCAAACACCTCATGATCCAATTCACAACTTGTAAATTCATCCTTATCTGCAAAATATCCAATCAGAGGAACATCCAATTCACTCTATCATATGATTTAAATAGGTTTAGTTTTAGGATTGTTGATTTCAATTTCTTCTTTTTTATTGAATGGAAAACCTCGAGGGCAATCGCAACTGCATCATGAATTTTCCTATGTTGGAGGAAACCAAACTATTCCTCACTTATGATATCGCTCAAAAGAGGCTTCAAGCATCTCGCTATGACCTTGGAAATGATCTTATAGCTCACATTATATCAAGATATGGTTCTAATGTCCCCAAAATAATCATCTTCCTGTTTTTTGGGGATTAAACAAAGAAAGGTAGAGTTGAAAGACCCAATGACCTTACCATTTCTTTGGGATTATCTTTCTATATTTAGGAGTTCATCATTTACCAGGTCATGGAAGATCTTAAAAAAATCGATCGTAAAGTCATTTGGGATTGGTCTCTTTCCTTTATGTGTAGAGAAGAGGGTGACATGGACTTTGGCCTCTAATACCTCCTCCTCCAAATTTTGATTCATCTCGTCAGAGAATACTGGAGGGAATTTTAAGAAAACTTCCAAGATTTCCTGCATGGGACAACCATCATGGGATTTTAAAATTTTCTCAAAATATCTGGCATCTACCTCAACCTTCCCCTGGAGGGTACTAAACTTTCTTCTTTCATCTTTTATTTACCATATAGAATTTATGTTCCTCCTATAATTAGTGAATTGGTGGAAGTAATTTGTTTTTTCATCCCTCACTTCTAACTAAAGCGCCCTACTTTTGAGATGACATATTTTCTCCTCTTTCTCCAGCCATTCATGTTTGATGGCTTCTAGATCTTTTAGTTCTTTCAGTAGGGTTGGATCATGGGGAGATTCATCAATAATGTTGAAAAGAGTGGCAAGATTTTCTTCTGTTTCTCTTAAATTTCTTTGTCTTCAGGTCTTCCACATTGGCAACCATTTTTTATGGCCTTTTTTATTCTGTGAAGGTTTTCTGCAAATTGGATCATGAAAGGACCAAGATCCGATGAACTTGTCTTCTTCCATTTTGTGAAAACCACGTTTTTGAACTCCTCCTCCTCTAACTAAACTTGGATTATCTTCAGAGGGGCAAGGGGTGCTTCCCTACCAGTTTTCCATTGAAGGAGAATAGGTCGATGGCCAGAGATACCTACATTTTCAACCGAGGACTTAAGTTAGATACATGTCTCCAATAGTTCCTCTGTAACAAAAAATCTGTCAAATCTTTTTGAGACTACGTATTTTCCTATTCTAAAGTTTTTCCAAGTCAGATATAACTTGACCAGTTCTACATCCACCAAGTGAAGCTCTTCTAGTAAAGAGTGAAAAAATATTTCATGCGATCCTCCTTTGGATGTTCACCAAAAAATTCTCAAAGAGAGAAAGAAATTTTCAAATTTCCCCCTACCACCATGAGATGATCGATAAAGGCACTTGCATTTTTTAATTCTTCCCAAAAGGGGACCCTATCAGTATAGGGTTCATAGATATTGACAACCGAAAATGAAAAATCACTATCTTTGTATCTTAAATTAACTGAGATCATTGAATGGAAGGAGCAAGAGGAAAGGGCTTTGAAGTCAAGATTCTAACTAGTTAGTAAACCCCCTGAATTTTCATCAGCATCACCTGTACAAAAATACCAGTTCTTTAGCCAGGGTGAAAAAATATCCCTAGCCTTCTCTCCAGATCACATTGTCTCTTGAATCAATATTACATCCAGATTGAGGCTCAGAAGTAGCCTCTTGAGGGATATATTTCTCTGGGGGCCCCTAACCCCTCTCACATTGAAGGAGATCAACATAATTTGGAAGGGGTCTTCAATGCACTCCCCTCTCTAAGGGCCCTAGAAATTGATGCTTGTTTGCCTTTTTTAATTTCTACAACGGCCTTTTCCTGGGCCTTGTGCTAATGGGACTTCCTGCCCACTGAGTTGGACTGAGGGGGGTTTAAGGATATACATCCTTTGGAGGATATGTATCCCTTAGTTCTGCTTTTGGATCTCAATTCATATATTTTTTCGGAGGAGGGGGATAGAGTCAAAGGAGGAGTGAGGGGGGGCTCCTTAGGAGGGGGGAGAGGAGAAGCCCAATAAAATTTACCGGCCAACTCATCGGGGGAACAAGGGAGGGAAATATGGGAGAGAGGACTCTCTTTCATGTGGGAAAGAGAAGGAGGGGGAGGGGGGGGATAAGGGGCAATGGGGACAATAGGACAGACATGGGCTCGAGGCCAAAGTCAACACCCTCGAGGTTGATTGGGGAGACCAGAACCTCAAGAGGGCATGAGAAAAATATATCTTTTATGAGGAATTACTCCTTTAAATGGGAAGTGGGGAGGGGCATAGAAGGAAGGGGGGAATATTCACTACCAGAGGGATCATCAATACCATAATTAAAAAGAGCTAAAGAGGGATTAAAGAGGGAGGGCTCCAGATATATACCTAAAGGAGATATTTTCTAAGACGCTTTCATGATGGCTTGCTCCAAGCTTGTCGTGCTTCCATATTTGAGTACATCCTTCATCCTTTGTCCTTCCAGATAAACCTTATCCTAAAAAACATTGCGTCCTAATGTCGATTTTGACTTCCAAACCTTGGTATTTTTTTGAAACAGGGGAGCGACCTGATTGCATTGAGAATGGATGTGGCGAATTTCATGGCATCCGAAGAAACAAAAATGAAACTTCCAATACTTGACTCGTTGATGCCAGATTATTTCACCATGCACAATGTCCAAATTCCATACCATTTCTTCTCGCACATCTACCTCAATCTAGATCCAAGTCCATCGACGATCCTTCTTGGAAGCCCAGTTAGGTTCCAACCCCACAAAATAACTGAGCTTATTCCCTATGGCCTCCAGCACCTCCCTGGACCAAAAACTCAGCAGAAATCCTGACAAGATGGCCCAGACCTGCATCAAGGCCACATGTTCTCTTGTTGGGTTAAAATCTACTGTCCATGGCTTAAGAATTAGGTCTGAAGGGCCTCAAGACCATTCCTTTCTTAATAGGGAACTACAATCCTCCTTACTTCGCATCAAAAAATAGTTCCATCCTCTGATCAAAGTATTCACCTACGAGAAATAGTCTAGCATTGGCTTCCAATGGGCACCCATCCATCTATACATCACTTCTTCCCCAACATTTTTTCCGCTGAAATGTACAACTAGGGTTTTTCCCGAGAACCGGGTGACCTCCACCACTAAGATATCTCTACCAAAAACCATTTAAACAGATCCCTTCTTTTTGTGAATTCTCTTGGAGTGTTTTCTGGGGAGAGCCACCCCAAACATCATATATGAGTTCAAACCCTTATCTTTCTTCAGACACTCGGTGATTCCTTTCTCCTCTTTTTCCAAATCCGTGAGTATAAATGGATCATCACCTTTGCACTCAAAGGAGGTATTACATTCTGGGGGCCTCCTTATTCCACATGTTATGTATTGAATATCCAGACTTATCTATCTTTTCCTCTGCCATGGCCATTAATCCTTATATTTTTGGTTCGCTCAAGTTTCTTACTCTCACGAGTGACCACACCTTCTCCTTTCACCACCGAGGCTTCTAAAAACGAAGGGGGGTGGAACAAATCTTGTTCATATTTTCAAGGAATTCATCATGTGTGTAGAAAGATCTATTTGAGGTCGATTTGAGGTCATAATCAACCTCTATTTTGTACCCACAATCCATCCGTCGAGATATTTTACTCTTAACAACTAAGGGATTCCTCCAGGTATCGCGCCAGCGCTCAGAACCTCAGACTCCAGGAAGGCAGAAGAAACGACTAAGATTTTGGGGACCAGAGCAAATTTGATGGAACAGGGCATGTGGCCTTCACTCCTAGTCAAATGGAGGAGACATCCTAGGACTGAAACTTACCGCAGAGCCCCCCGCTTCCATTCAATATCAAACTATAAACGTACAATAGGTTTGATGAAAGTTATAAACAATATAAGTAGATTTTATTATGTTCTCAAAAGTACTCAAAATGATTAATTCTTCATCGAGAATTTATCCTTGCATATTAATAGAGTCATGGACAACCATTTTATTAGAAATATAGGAAGTGATAAATCTACCAAAATAAGAAATTCCATTAAACACGAGAAGAGGTAAATCTTTGGGTATAATATTACACCCAAATACAAAAGTATTTTTCCATAAACAATTTATCATATGCTAGTTGATTTGAGGAAGTGGTAAATTTGTTGATTAATTCTTCATGGAGAATTTATCGTTGCATAGTAATAGAGTCATGGGCAACCATTGTATTAGAAATATAGAAAGTGATAAATCTACCAAAACAAGATATTCCATTAAACACGAGAAGAGGTAAATCTTTGGGTATAATATTACACCCAAATACAAAAGTATTTTTCCATAAACAATTTATCATATGCTAGTTGATTTGAGGAGGTTGTAAATTTGTTAACAAAGAACCAATAGAAATCTCATGATCATGTTAATATAGAAAGAGATTAAAGGATATCAAAAGATGGAAAAGAAAAACGTTTGTTGTTTTTTTTTTCTTTTCGTATATTTTCAATTTAGCTCATTATGGGTTTATCAAAAGTATGTTGAGTGGGTACTCGTTGGATGTAGAATTTAACTATTCATCCAACGAATGCCCACACTTGAAATTTGAGTAAATCCATAAGGAGATAAGTCAAAAATACGATTAAAAAAAAAAATAGTTTTATTTCTTTCCCTTTGAAAAATCATAGTTTTATTTCTTTCCCTTTGAAAAATAATAACTCTTATTTTATTATTTTAACTATTATTCTATCATTTTCCTTAGGAGTCCCATTTTAAACCTCAAATTTCCTATAATTAGTAAGATTAAACATTGATGTCAAAATGGTAATAGTGAAAGTCAACTTCGACCATGAGTTAATATAGTGTATTATTTATTTGGTATATGAAGAAGGCTTTCATGTATCATGAAGATAGACAAATTTATTCCTTGAGTGAGAAGAACATCATACATGCAACAAGAATCTAAGAAATAATGACTAGAGACTCATGGAACATAGGTCTTAATTTCTAAATGCAACTAATAATATAGGATATCCGAGGAACACTACCACATTTTTTTGAGATTTATCATGGATTTGGGAGGTTGGGACTAAAGCTTCATCAATACATGTGTCTCCACTGAATTTGTGTTCAAATGTACGGATTTGAACTTTAGTTTTACTATTAACAATGAGTGTTGTCTCGACTACTTGAGATTTGTTTTCGTCATCGATGTGATCTTCAATACCTTTGCTCAAATATACTTGTATTTTGTTCCATGAAGTTTCAATTTTTGTTTAAAAAGTTTGAATGTGTAAAACTCTTGTTGTGGATTTTTTTAGTAATGCAATTATATATTTTATAATTTTTAGTTTTCCATTTTTTATAAAATGTATAAAAAAAAAAAGTTAAAACCGTTACATTTTCCATGTTAAAAAATAGTTAGATTCTTAGTCATAAAAGTATGATGAAATTTGGAGAGAAGAAATGATAAAATCTTGTTAAATTTTAATCCTATACATTTTTTTTTATTAATCCTTTATATTATTATACTTAAGCCACTCAAGGGTCAAGAGATGCAATTTCCTTGTTAAACCAATGAGGGATAGTGGAGAAGGATACCCTACAAGATATAAATACTATTATAAGCACTATCATAAGTAAGTTTAAAAGGAACATGTGGAGTTATATTGAAAGTGAGAATGAGAGGAAGATAAATAATTACAAAAAAATCATTAACTCCAAGTTAGAAGATCAAAATTATATTTCCATTGTTTCCAACTCATGAAAGAAAATAAATACTGTAAAGATAAGAACAATTTCCTATGAGCTTCATAGCGAGAATGGAAACCCAAAAATACCTTGGCACAAAATAATTTGCAAAATCTGTGAGACAATTAGTGTAGAAAATGAAAAACACTTCATTTTTTATTGTCTGGCTTACAAAAACATTAGATCTAATTTTGAAAACATTTGTAATAAAACCAAATTTCATAGTGTGTTAACTCATGAAAATCAAAAGGAACTATGGAATTTCATTTCCAAGTCATTTAATCATATAAATAACTTGACAAGCACCACCAACTACAAACATTAGTAGTGGTTAAGGGTTCTTGTTTGTTAATGGAAGAGATAGGATATTGATTTTGGTTGGATAATAGAGACCTTTATAGATTATGGGGTTGTTAATCTTTTGGGGATGGAGAGTTAGTATGCTTGAATATGGAAGTATATTTTAGGCTTGGAATATTATCCTAGGTCTTTGTGTTGGTAAGGGGAGGAGTGCTTGAGGTCTAATCATAAGGGTTGATAAGGTATTGAGTGGTTCAAAGGGGGCCTATCAACTTGAAGGAACGAAGACTCTTCCTCCTTGTATCCAAAACTAGAGGTGCCAAGTTGTATAGGATGGAGGTGATTGGTTACTCATTCATGAGTGAAGGGAATGATGAGGGGATCAAGATCATTTCTAGTTCTTGTCTCAGTTTTGAGTTTCCTAGTAGAACAAGTTGAAAGGACATCCAATTTTGGGTGGAGTTGGTGGTTAATGATAAGAATGACAAGGTGACTTGTTTTCTACATCTACCCATGAATGTCGTGGAGGGTACTCATATCTCAATGGAGGTGATGGACTCAACTTTAAAACGAATTGTAAAGGACAGTGGTGAAACTAAGGAATGTGTTAAGTCAATCTTACCAGAAGTTGGTGATAAGGAGGAAAAAAAGGACAATATTTCTCATTATACTTCAAAGGGTCTGAGTAAGAAGAAGAAAAATAAACTGAGTTGTGTTAAGTTGAGGTCAGAAGGGATGAAGTTGATCATGGGGTAGGATTTTGTGATGGAGTAGTTCTATCAGGCCATGATGTTAGTTAGAAAATTACATGGCATACTAATTTAGAAAAAATACATGGGTATGTGGATTAAGAGTGTGTGGAGGAAACAACTGGGTTTTGATCCTATTTTCCATCTTCTTTCTAGAGGTTGGATAAACTTTATGTTTCATCTTATAAAGCTTAAGGTGAATATTTTCTTGGGGAAATAGATCTAGGATAGCTCCATATTGTCCCTCGAGAACTAGACACCTTTGTTTGACCCTATGTGAGAAAGGGATGACATTTAACATTTATGGATAGTATTACATTGTCTCCCTATGGATTTGTGGTCAAATAGGGCCTTAACATTGATGGGTAATAAGTTGACAAGGATGACGGATATAGATGAGAAAACTCGTTCCCTATATAGGACATCCATGGCCAAGATATGGGTGGAGATGAATTTGGGTGATGGATTGTTGGTAGGTATCAACATTCAAGTGGGGAATATGTCATATCACCAAAGGAATGATTATGTGAAGATCCCCTCTAGGTGCTCCATATGTCATTTGTATGGCCATCTAAGGATAAATTTCCCTAAGAATGATTTCATAAATGATGAGGACATTGTTGAAGAGAAAGTGGTCTTAGAGGAGCAAGAAAACTTGTAGCCAAAAGGTGTCAAAGGAAATTTGGTTAGATCTACATCTATGAAAGATAAGTCTATTTTTTATTAACCTTCTTCCAATATTGGTGAAACGGTTTACAAGATATTGCGAGAGAAAAGGTGGTTTTCTCTAGTCTAATAAAAACACTAGTGAGAGATCTAGAGGATGTTAGGGTCCTACCCTAACCTTCCTACTTTAGGCTACCTAGGAGTTAGTCAATTGATGTATGTGGAAAAACTCTTTGAATAAGGCCCATTAGATAGTAGTGGATAGTTATTTAATGTAAAAGGATCCACTAGGTAGTTGGTATTCATTAATGATGGGACCAGAAGTAGTTATGGTTTTTCTATTGAGAATCTATTTAAAGAGAATAGGAGACTATGGAATGTTTTGTTCAATATTATTGTATTTGGATCTTTTCTTAGTGAAAGGTTGTCCCGCCTTAAGAGGAAAGTGAACATTTATTTCCTTCTTTCTTTCTTCTGATTATCATAATACACGAGTATGTATTTCACATATTTCTCCTTATGTGTCTTTTTTATCTATTTTTATACATTTATAATCTGTGTATACATGGTTTGTGTTTCAATTCTAATGGTTAAGGAACACTACAAGTGGTATCATATCTCTTTCTTGAGCTAGCATGCCTCCATATTTTAGCCTTTTTTTAGGGTAGATGTGTGTTTCAATGTCTTTAAATAACACATAGATCTATCATTTGACAAGTAAAACTATGGTTATGGAAGGATACATGCTGAAAATACAAGTCATGTCACATGATTGGACACCCTTGTAACTTATGTTGGTACCCCTTTGAGTAGTACAAAATCAGACAACACTTGTATACATAATTGTCTTACATTTACCCTTGCGTATATTGGAATCCCTTTAGGCACACCTAAAAGCAACATTACATAAACCTATGGTCATATTATTTCTATAGTACATCAAGAAAAACACTTGAGGATATCACTCTAATGTACTAGGGTGTATGCTACTACAAATAAGGGTATAATTTGTCCTTCTTAGTTGGTGTCATGAAAGATTCAACTAAGTACTATGTTGGAAACCCTTCACTATATTAGATAGCTATATCACTTGACATTCCTCTATCCTTAGGACCTTGCAAACCCTAGCCTCTACAATCAGTTAGAAAAATTCATACGTCTTTTGATCTATAAGGAATTTGGAAATTATGTCAGTGTAGTAATATTCAACAAGGAGTAATACTCCCATCAGTGTAAAAGAAAAATTTTGGTTATGTTGACACCATCGTGGGAGACCTATCTCAAAATATTCCTTGCATCATGATAGTCGCATGGGCCTACCTCTCTAGTAACCTTTATTATGTGGACCCGATTGTACAATCCTCGTGGTATATCTGAAAAGACTCCCTTCAAGCCATTGAACACAGTGAGATAAGTTGGGAATAACACCTCAATGGAATCTTAGGTGGTCCCATGGTCCATAATTGCAACATGGAAAACACGAGGGACCAAAACCAAGACCCAGTCACTAAGCACTAAGAGCTTGAAGCTAGGGTTTTTGGAATTGATTCTTCAATCAAATATATCTCCAAAAATATGAACAACCAAGGTCGATTGTTGGGATATATATGTAGCCACTTGGGTATAAAGATACCAGATCCACACATTGATCCAACCAAGGGGAAATATTCAACAAACAAAGTGAAAGACACTCACATGATCTTTTTGGATACCCATTGCCCACACTTTTAGGATACCCATCGACCACTTTCCAAAGGTATACATGAACAATTTTGATGGTTCAGATCCATTGGGTTGGGTTACCCAAATGGAGCACTATTTCTCTCTCCATGGAATTACTAATGGCCTACATAAACTAAAATGGGGGTCTTATATTTGGATTCAAAATGTTAGCCATGGTGGCAATAGTATAAGAAATCTTGTGGAGGCTAAATTGCTTGGTCCTAGTTTTTTAAGGTCCTTTATGCTCATTTTGAATGTGACACTCACTACTTGGGATGCCTAAATAAATTATGCCAAACATGAAAAATTATTGACTAGTTTGAGCAATTGGAATTCTGCATAGAGGGCCTATTTGATTCATTTTTTAAAGAATGTTTTAGCAATGGTCTCAAGGAGGGAAATTAGAGCACACACAGTGATGTAGTGCCAAACTACATGGTTCAAATGTTATGAAAGAGATAAATAAGGTGATATGGTGATCAATGCCCAAACCAAAATACCTTCATTCATTAATTGCATTATCCTTCCCATGGAAACTACCCTCGGTGCCTCCAACTCTCAACCATTGAGAGTCTAAAAGTTGTCTTAAGAAGATATTGTAGAATGTCAATGCCTCAAAATTTGCTACAATTGTGATGAGCAGTATTTCAAAGGGAAAACATGTAAAAAAACATAAATTATTTCAAATGAATGTATCCCCACAATACCACTTAGAAGAAATATCAATTTAAGACGCAACTAAACAAACCTTGGAACATGCCACCCCTCCCATGGATGATGAAACCACCTTACAAGCTCCTTGCAAGGAACCCAAAATTTCTCTCCATGGCTTATCAAGTTTATCAACACCCCAAACCTTGAATTTGATTGGGTACATCAAGCATTACAAAGTGATTGTATTGATTGATAGTGGTAACACCCACATTTTTATTCATAGGAGAGTGGTTAAAAAAAACCATTGTATGCTCATATTACACCTAATTTTCAAATTATGATAGCCAATGGTGATATGATGAAATGTGGTGGGAGGTTGTGATGTAGTTATCAGGGAAAATGGTTATGCACCTTAGGACCTATCCCCGTGTATTTCAAGGATTTATACATGATTTTCATTAAGGAATGGCACAAACATACCCTCAAGGGGGTTACATTTGGTTCCCCTACAATTATCGCCTCTCATCGTATGGAGAAGTGATTGAAGAAAGGGCACTCAAACTTTGTTGCATATTTTAATTCCAGACAGGTAGTGGACACCCCCCCCCCCACAAGAAATTCATCTTGATTTTCACTTGGTTCTCTCTAAGCATCAACATGTATTTTAAACACCTTAGGTTTTACCAGCTTCACAAGGGGAGCATGACCACGATATTCCCCTAATTTTAAATAGTTTACCACTTAATGTGCTTCCTTATAGGCACCATTTTGCACATAAGAATGAAATAGAAAATATCATTCAATAATTGTTGGAGGCTATATTCATATGTCCCACTACTAGTGCATACTCATATTCTGTGGTCATGGTATTTTTTTCCCCCGAGGGGTAACTACTTATAGAGGCACCCTCACAAGGGTGTTGTGTTGTTGATTGCATGAGCTCTCTTGCTCATATTCTCCAGGCTCTAATAGTTCTCTTAGTTTCTTCTTCAAATATGTGATTGTGCTAGCTCAACCATGGTATATTAGATCTCTTCCCTCACTCCTCAGATGAAATATGCACTTATGGATGGTACTTTATGCTTCATTTGATATTGTATGCAATGGTTTGATACTTAGACATGGTATAAATTTTGAGTTAGCCGTGAAAGTGGTAAATATTGAAATAGGATCTAATAACACTTCACAACGTTTACAATTTTATTATTTTCCTCGTCATACCATGGGGGATTATAATTATCCTTTAGAAGGGTTGTCATTTCTCGAGTTAGGTTGTATTAATAGAAAAATCGTTGAGGTAGCATATTCCACATCCTAAAACATACTTAACACTTTCCATTTTCCTTATTCACTCCATTTCATCCATAAAAAATACTACCTATTCATGTTTGACTTTTTAATTGTCATCAAAAGGGTCTAATTGAGAAAGCCTAAGTCAAATAAGCCAAAATGGCTAGAGGTGAAGAGCTAATAAAGTTAAAATCCAAAATATTAAAGCTTGAGATATGCCACCTCACTATGAAGACATTGTCCCTAGTCCCATGCTTTTTTATGAATATCTAAAGAAAAAGGTATGTGTTCGATAAAATGAACATATAAAGAAAAAAGAAAAAGGGGTAGTAAGAAACAATGTTGAGGAAAGGAAACCAATGCTAAATCTCCCTCTTAAAGGCTTCCATATAAAATCATATCTCTTGGAAGATACTTGAACAAATTTATAAGATCATGATAAGACCTATAACATCTTATATGACTTTGAAGGTCATCACATGAAGTTTTCCCCTTCCCCTTTCCATAATTATTCATCACATCACATACCTTCTACTTGGGGACTTAGAAAATACCTTTTGTCCTAGGATTTGTCACATGTATAAGGGTCAATGTTGTTCCCCCATGGTAGAACTTAGGAAAATTATAAAATCAACCTTTATTAAGTTGTGTTAAGAGGAATCACTAAGAGTGAATCACCTAATGGCTTGCAAAGAAGTTGGACCCACCACTACAAGTGGGTGCCTTGCATTGGGATCCATGTACCATACCTTGATATATGTGACACTGCATTGGGATCTATGATGTTGTGTTAGGATATTTGTACCTATATTTGGCCATATCTACTAACATTGGGAACCATGCAATTTTTATTGGGATCTATGAACATCATTGGGATGTGTGTCACTACAATGATATCTAGGACATTGCATTGAGTGACTGACATATATGCCACATCATCACAACTACCACATGGACCACTCCAAGATGGATACCTTTCCCAATTGGATGCCTTCACTCACACACATGCTTGATTACTCCCTCTTGGACCACACGTGGGAGGTTTGTTGAGATCACTGAGGAATTTTAGGAGGTGGTTACACATGGTCACAGGTTGTTACAGTGGTTGCAGGTTGTTATGGCATTTACCACACTATTTTATTGAGGAGTGTTCAACATTAAGGAGCCACATGTGCCACCTTAATTTTGGTGCTCACCTTGGACATCCCACATGTGTGGCATGACGTAACCCTTATTTGGAGGTTGTTGCACTTATTCCCTCACTTCATGGAGTTAATATAAGGAGTGTCCTCATTCTTGGGCATATCATAGACTATTCATCACTCAATTGAGGGGACATTGACACTTTTTGAGGAGGGTGCACTTTTCCTTAGCCCCTTTGGACCACACATGTGACTTATGGTTACACTCTTGACCACTTTTCATGAGGGTGCTCTTGTATTTAATGACTTTGAGGGTGATTTTATGCCCACACATTTTATTTTCTCATGGATTTGACTTGAGCTCGTGGTTTGAGCTAGCACATTGTTTTTATCCATTGTATTGAGAAGGATCCTTATCTATATAAGGAGAGAGCCTCCTCATTTTCATTTGTTGGATAATATAAAGAGACTTTCCTACCAATTTATATTGTGCTTCTATTGTTTTTTCTAAGTGTTGTCTTAGGATATTGCAAGGATTGTTGCTAGTTTTTCAGGTGTGTTGGAGGAAGGAGCTACTACAATGTCAAAGAAGGGCACCTTGATCCACTTGAGAGGGAAATCAAGGTATATAAATCTTGCCTTATGTCTTGTGATCATTGTTGTTTGTTTCCTTTGCATTGAGGTAGGACATCCTATGGCTCCTCCCTCTTGCCTTTCTCACTATGTACTAGCCATGATTTTACAATCTTGGAAATGCTTTAAAAGCATTGGTTTCTCATGGTTATAGTTAGTTCAAGATACACTCATAATACACATAATTGATGTGTACTAAATTTTTATGGTTGTGTGATCTCTTCAGTGTTATAGATGAGTTGAACTTGCTACATACCTCTATTGTCCTAACTATCAGATATAAGAGAAATAGGCTCGATTCACATATGAGAAAAATAATCGTGTGACTTGACATTGCACTCAATAGTCTCATTCTTTAACTCTTCATCTTCTTGTTACTATTGTGCACTTAATTGTTGACATGTGATGTCTTTAATGTGGATGGTATCTTGCTAATAAAAAAGACTCTCAATCCTCAATGCTTGATGACTATCAAACGTACTTGGTGACTAGATGATATCTTATGATTACATCTTGTTGGCACAGGGGCAGACCCAGGGTTCAACGCTTCAACAGTACACCAACAAAACCCTAAATAATGTCCCTTTCGGCAACACCTGTGAAGCAGTTGAAATCTCACCCGAGGTAGAGGCAGGGTGGGTTGCAGGACTCAGGTGTCTACAACCTAGATGGGACACAGATCTGTGATTATAACACCTTAACAGAGTGCTTATCCAATAACATACATTATATCTTGAATCTCAGTTACAACGCAAATTAAACCCTAGATCTAGAACAGTGCAGATAATCAATATCTAAGCACATCTAACTAGTTAGCACATAGCATCTGAATAGATCTAACATTCCTTCATATATAAAGAACTAAGCATCCATAGATCTATCTATATTACATCAAGAATAGTGCACTAATAAAATAGAAACATAAACATCATGAACACATTGCACAAAGCACAATAACACAGGATATATGTGGTTCATCCCAGTGTGGGGCTACGCCCACCAAATCTTCTTCTCTTCTTATTAGTCTCTTCCAATATTCTTACATGCATAGAGACACAAAACCAACTCTGCATAGGATAGGAGATATGCGCACCTCACCAGATCCTCCTTCCCCGAGTTAGGTCAAAGCACAGAGCCTTTACACAGTCTGTGCACACACCACTACAAAACACTTGCACTTAGCTCTACAAGATTTAACACATTCGTGCACAAATCCAACTATATCACTCTAGCACTTAGCCATCGGGTGCTCCTTACATCACCTAGCTACTTATTTATACATTACAAAAGGGGCCCAAACATGGGTAAAACCCATGGGCCGACATCCAATACCCATTACATAAACCCTAAAACCCAAAAGGCCCGCAAAAAGGGGCGAGATCCCATGATCTTCGCTTTGCCTAGGCGATCCGTCTTCGACCAGCCTGTCAAATTCCCAAAAATGGTCAAGGGCCAACAGGGCCCCAACACTCACCTGTGACTCGTCCCGAGTCACTCTGATCTGGAAAACTCTGCTTTGAAGGCCTTGATCTTATCTCGAGCTGCCTCGACTTGTTGCTTCTCCAGAGCCTCCTACTCGGCGAACTCCTGAATGAATTTCTCGGTGACAGGCCCTTCCAAGAATTTTTCCACTATGGCAACCACCTGTTCTCATTATGATCATTGTCCCTCGATTACTTCAAAGAGGGTGCAGGCTTTGTCTTTCACCGGTTGAAGTTGATGTGTCACCTCCATCACTCTGCTCTGGATGGCATTGACCTGCTGTTGAACTACGCATTTATCATGTGATCTTTTCATCTTCTCAACGGCCGTAAGTTGCTTCAGTTGTGCTTTCGTAGTCGATGCATGTTGCTTCGCCTCCTAGAGTTGTGCCTCCAATTTCCTCAGTTATTTGTGTTCTACAAGGCACTCGTAGTTCTACACACTTCGTTTACTGAGTTGCTTGCATTCTAAAGCCAACACCTTGATTCTTTCTACTGCGCTCCTGGCAGTTTCTTCCCTTTGATATTGCACTTCTTGTGGAGTGCTCAACATGGCTTGAAGTTCTAGCTCTGTTACTCTTACTTGGAGCTACAGGATAGCCTCAGCGGACTTCCCGAATTGGCTCTCGGTTGTCTCTTCTTCCATCTGTGCCAAGCCCAACACACAGTGAAGTTCTCTAGTTACTACTTCTCTAACCCCAATCTACTTCATGAGCACCTGGTCTTTTTCTCTTTGGATCTTCTCTATGTCCTCTTCAAACTTTGCTCTAAGGTCATATTTCTCTTCCTGCGCAATACGAAGTTTCTCTAGGGCTTCCTCCTGTGCTTGCCTCAAGACCTCTGTGGCATGTTCTTTTTCTTTTTGTACTCAATGAAGGAGAGCCTCTGTAGCATATGCTATCCTTCGTAGTTGGGTGGGCTCATTCCCCAATTCTATGCCTTCTAATGACAATGGTGTAGTAGACACTGCGCAGCTCGAATAGAGGGCTTGTTGTACCCCTTTTAGCTACGCTTCGATTCTATCATACATCGTTTCTTGTTTTTCTTCATTGCGTTGTAAGATATCCTCTGAGGCATCTTCTACAACGGTGATGATGAGTTGGATATCATCAAGGAGAGTACGTTCTGCGACTGAGGTTTATTGGCTTGGGATTTCTTCCGGGCTGAGGGTTTCTTTGGAGAAACCTTCCTTTTATTTGATGTCTCGACCTCTATAAGGGGGTCCCTTGGTGGTGTTACTTCGCCCGTTTCCTACTTATCTTCTTCCCCTTCCTTCTCTTGGCTTATTTCGTCACCTCCTCCTCCTCCAGGTGAATCAGATGCAGTTGCCTCTAATGCATTGTTTATGTCCTGCACTTCTTCCTTCTTCTTCTTCTTCTTAGCGTTGCTCGGTCCATCATACTCTTCTCGAGTGACCAAAGGTTTGATGATGTTGGGGTCAGAGAGCTCTGTCTACTCGACTAATATAAGGAATTTTGTAGGCCATTCCTTGGTTATCTCCTCCATGTATTCCTCGATAAATTTGTAGTAAGACTGCAACTTCTCCTTGCTTTCATCCCTGCACACAATGATATATATGAAGTTTCAGTCTGCGCAGAACTTCACTAGTGGCCTAAACCGATGGAGTGTATTCAGCGTCATTCGGGGGAAATATTCAATGGTCCGCGTGAGATGTAAGTAGTAAGTGTGGAAGATAGTGTTCTACTTCCACTGCTTCGCCATATCACTTGAATACCACAAGGTGGTGAACCTCGCATCAAGTGGTTCATATGGCTCGACTTCAAGGAGTGTCGCTCCCTCTGGCATCTCCCAAGTGAAAAATTCAATAAGAATCAACAACCAACTGAAGTGGAATTCATAACCTTGGTCCTGCACTTCGCGACAGTCCTTCTCTAATTCATTGACGAGGTACCTCACCCCTTTCATCTACATGCCCTCAACACACTTCCCTACGATTTCGATGATGAACCCCATCACTTGCGTTGGTTTTTTCTTCCTGACGAGCTTACCAGTGATCAACTGGAAAGCTAGGAACATTACGCCATCCTGTATGGAGGCTACCTTATAGCCTCGCTTCCCATTCTCCACATCATCGTAGGTTTCCTTTATACAATGTGTTAGGGAGAAATTTGCAGTCTTCCCTGGGTAAACATCCTGAGGGTCTGGTCCCTGCATGCTCAATCCAGTGATCATGTGGATCAGCGTCGGATCCATAGTGATGTGCCTATCCAACCACAGGTACGCGCCATGGAAGCATGACAGGAGGAGTTTAATGCACATGTTAACCATCCAATGTTTGCAGAAGTGTGGGATCTTCATCACATTTAATATAGTGGACCTCGTGATCTCCTTGATCCATGGATGGGGAACTATATTTGGCTTCCTCCTAGTCATTTTTTTCAGGTATCTATGCGGTGCGAGCATCGCATAATTATTCCTATTGCCGAGGCTAAAATCACTTATCTTAAGATCTGGGATCAATCCCAACTGTGGTCCTACCGCGCGTATCCCTTTTGGGAGGTACATTGTGATGAGTGTGTACTCAAAATATCTTGGGACGCTGTCACGACTAACCGTGCCAACCAAGGGCGAGATGTAGTCAGGCAGGACTGAAAGGATCAGCTTCGTGTTCGCCAAGTCGTCGTGATGCTTGCTTCTCTTCTCAGTTGTTGTTCTGGATGGCCCAGATCAATGTCCATTCAAGGGGGATGCTTGCAATCCTCCCATCGATGAGGCATGTACTCCTGCGGACATGAATTTCTCAGCCATAAGGTCTATTAAGATCTCCTCCACATACTTCTCTACTACATTGCATTCAGATGACATACATGCTCATGGTCAAATATATCGGGTAGGAGAATGGGTGTTCAGAGTAGTCAAAACGGATGGCAAGGTATCAAAAGCACAACGCGATAGCAATTAGTTCTTTGTTAGCTCGAATATCTTAGTTTGCAAAAGTGTCCCTGGTGAGGCAATTGACGAATTAAATAAGCAACGCCATAACGAACTTCTCCAACATGCAGGAATGTCTCAATCAATACGATTCCATCCATTGTGGCACAATCCCAGCGGTTCAATGGAAATCTTTCCAACAATAACTATGTTTCTAACCATTCTGGAGCATCATTCTAACGGTCGAGATGCCTCCAACGGTCACATAGCTTCGCCATGCCGAAGTTCCATTCTGCATTGATCTGCTATTCCAACGAGGTTCAAGTTTTGCAAGCATGCCTTCTACGAAGTCCTTTCTGGAACCTCTTGCAATTTTTCTAACTTTGTTTTCTTCTTACTGAGCTTTCTTGCCTTCTTTCCTGTGATCTGAGTCTCTGGGTTCCTCTTTCAATTTTTATTCTTATTTTCTCCTAGTAAAGGGACTTCGCACTGTTGAGGGTCTTTCAAGGGGTTCAAGTGTAGTACCTCTTCTCTTACTTCCTCTGGGGTAGGTGTTCTTATCTCCTGCATGGATAGGTTCGTTAAGAATTCTTATGTTCTTTCAACTTCGACATCCTTCTGCTACTTCAACTTGTCCTCATGTTCTTGTATGAGTCTCGCTATCTTTCTGGTTATAAAGTCCCTTAATTCCTACTCTCTCTTTTTTTCTGTGGCTTCCTCTACTTATTTCCTTCGGATCTGATATTTCTTAATCCATGGATTTCCTAACATAAGTGAAAAAAGAGTGTTATTCTCAACAAACTTAATGACCTCAAACTCTTCTTATGTCGATGTTCCATGGGAAATCATAGGTACATGAGTAAGTCTTCCACATAGGGTTATCATCTTTCCTTTAAACAATCTTATCCCTCCCAACGAAGGAGTCGAAGTGGGCTTCCCTAAAATTTCCCAAGTACTTTCTGATATACTATTCACCTGTGTTTCTTCATCCAGAACATAGTCAATGTCGAAGTCTCCTATTCTTGTTTCTATGCACTCCTTCTCTTTTAAGATCTCTGGTAAACTGATGTCTTTGTGATCATTCAGTGTTTCTCTCATCTGCAATAATATAGTCTTTGATTCTTTCAGGTGCTCTAGTATATTCTTAGTCTCTTGACCTTCTTCATGGTTTTCTTGTCTCAAGTTCATCTTTTCAACTTTAGCAATCATTCTAGGGCAATCCAAAACTTCATGAACAACAACTTTGTAAAAAATACAAATAAGACCTCTACCAAGGCATTCCTTAGCAAGATGTCTCGATCTTCTGCAGTTATAACACAATTTCAATCCTCACTTTCTTTTAAATGATCCCCAACCTTTCATGTATTGCGCATTGGGATCACAGTGATGGACCTGCAAAAAATTCTTTCTAGGATCCTCCATCCACTTGTTAGTCCAAAAATTATTTCTATGCATAGGAATAACATATCTTCCACTATCTCTATCATATCTATTCATATCAAATCTTCTTTCTTCTAGTTGTGCCCTAGTTTTCAAACTAGGACAAAATCTATCAAACATACCTAAATCCATATTTTCAAAACAAAAATTTCCACTTATCTTACCTTTACCAAAGCACAAAGCTTTAATATCTTACCTCTTTTCTTTAGATTGGGCCTCTCTTTTTAGCACAGATATTCACAAGTTAATTAGAATATTGAGCACTACAACAACATATCTACGCACAAAGCTTTCTCTTTTCTTCAATTCCCAACAATCACAGTTTTGATCCCATCATCGAAACCATTTGTTGGCACAAGGGCAGATCTAGGGTTCAATTCTTCAATAGTGCACCAACAAAACCCTAAATATTGTCCCTTTCGACAACTCCTGTGAAGCAGATGAAGTCTCACCCGAGGTAGAGGCAAGGGTGGTTGCAGGACTCAGGTGTCTACAACCTAGCTAGGACACAGATCTGTGATTACAAAAACTTAACAGAGCTCTTAAACAATAACATACATTATATCTTGAATCTTAGTTACAATGCAGATTAAACCCTAGATCTATAATAGTGCAGATAATCAAGATCTAAGCACATCTAACCAGTTAGCACATAAAATCCAAATAGATCTAACATTCCTTCATATATAAAGCACTAATAATCCATATATCTATCTATCTTACATCAAGAATAGTGCACTAAGAAAATAGAAACATAAACATCATGAACACATTGCACAAATCACAATAACACGGGATATACGTGGTTCACCCCAGTGTGGGGCTACGTCCACCAACTCTTCTTCTCTTCTTATTAGTCTCTTCCAATCTTCTTACATGCACAAATCCACAAAACCAACTCTGCATAGGACAGGAGATTTGCGCACCTCGCCAGATCCTCCTTCCCCGAGTTAGGTCAAATCACAGATCCTTTACACAGTCTATGCACACAACACTACAAAACACTTGCACTTAGCTCTACAAGCTTTAACACATTCATGCACAAAGCCAACTATATCACTCTAGCACTTGGCCATTGGGTGCTCCTTACATGGCCTAGCTACTTATTTATACATTACAAAAGGGGCCTAAACATGGGTAAGACCCATGGGCTGACATCCCATACCCGTTACATAAACCCTAAAACCCAAAAGGCCCGCAAAAAGGGGCTATATCCCGCGATCTTCGCTTTGCCTGGGTGCTCCATCTTCGACCAACATGTCGAAGTCCCAAAAATTGTTAATCATGACCAGCGTTCCCTCAAAACCTGGTCAAGGGCCAACACATCTTATGCTCTTGTGGTTCCATTTTTTATTTAAGTATCATTGGATGTGTCTTTCACATGGGAATAAACACTTATGCTTTTTTACTTGCTTTCATGGTTGATGTCTCTTTGAATTATTGAAACATAGTAAGTTCCATTTCTTTCCATTTTCTAAGGATAATCTCATTATATGAATAAGCAAACTTGTCTAATATAAATCACATCTTGTTCATGACTAGTGATTTGATATACTATTCACACGCTTAAACTTGCCTTGCACCCTAAGAGTGAGTAGTAAAAAAATGCTAAGTTTCTGTCAAGTTTATTTAGATAATTCCCCTCCTTACTCATTGACCTAGCTTAACTTCATTTGTAAGGATTCCACCTTTGACTAGGATACCATTTCCTATAGTCTAAAGAGTGAGCTAAGCCATCAAGGTGACAGTGGGTGGTTTGTTTAATAGTTTCCTCTATTCTCTCTTGTTGGGGTTAGGAATTTTCCCTCTAGGAGAGAGTTTGAGTGGTAACAATATTAAAGGAGGAAGGTAATTGGTGCATGTGTCATAATTTCCCATCTCTCAATAATTTAAGCATCAAAGAAAAATTTCCCATATCAGTTATTGATGATCGCTTGGATGAACTTCATGGAGCCAAAATTTTCACTAAATTTTACCTTCGTTCCAAATACCATCAAACACAAATGAAATAGGCATACATCCCTCATACAACTTTCTATACACATGAAGGCCATTATGATTTTTTAGTGATGCCATTTTCCCTTTTTAATGCTCCATCCACCTTCTAGATCCTCGTGAAATTTTTGTTTTGACCCTTCCTATGCAATTAACATACTTATCAACTTGACAAGAAATGCAACCTCAAAACGATAACTATATCCCTAAATACCTATATTTTGGGGTCAAAACACGAAATTCAATCCCTTAATTCAAAAATGGTGTTCCTAGAATCATCACTTTTTTCCAGGGTCAAAATTACAACCTTTTTCCACCATGGTCATAATTCCCTGTAAAGTTGCAAACAAAAACCTTAAATCGACGTCCAAATCCAAAATTGGTGTTGTTGGGATCACCTCTTATTTTTACAGGGTTAAAATTACAACTTGTTTGAAATCATGGCCTTGGCAACTGGTGTTATTCTGAACAGAAACCTTGAAATTGACCCCTATATTGGAGTGGGAATATTGAAATATCGGGTAGGAGTAGAGGGCTCTTTGGATCATATTCCTATAATGATTCAGTTAGAAAAAGAAGAAAGGGATCCTCTGGGCCCATTCAAATTCAATCATACTTGATTGGAAGAAGAGGGCTTTATGATATGGTCACACAAAAATGGAGGCTTAAGCTTAATACAAGGGACTCAACAATGTATGATTTTTCAAAATATATAAAGAAAGTAAAAAGGATAGTAGTAGTTTGGGAAAAGGAAAAGGCTCAAAATTCTCATTAGGATATTATTGAAACAGACAAATAGATTAAGCCATTGCTTGAAATAAATGAGGGAGGCATCTTTTCAAAATAAGAGAGTACAAAATTTAATTTCTTAGAAGGTGTAAAAAATAAGTTGTTAGAACAAGAAGAAGTGGAGTGGAGATTGAAAAGTAGGGTTATTTGGTTGACACATGGGCATGAGTACACTAAAGTTTTTCAGAATTATGCAAAACATTGAAAGAATATCAACACTATATGGGAAATGGGAAATAAAGAGAGTTAAAAGGTTAGAAACAATCCAAAAATAGCGTAAGAGAGGTAATCACTTCAAAAGTGTATTCCAAGAACCTCTAAGGGCTTTAACATGGTATATATTCTAAATCTTCTTCCCAGAGTTGATTGAATAACAACAAAATGAGGATATTGATGTAGAAGATACCAAAGAGGACCCCAAATAAATTTTAAAATCATTTAAAAAGGAGAAAATCCCTTGACCAAAGGGTTGGATAACATAGTTATATTTAGGATTCCATGACTTCCTTGAGGAGGAACTACTTATATTTATTGAGGAATCCAAAGTTGCAAGGAAAATATGAGGAGCTCTAAATGCAACATTTATAGCTTTGATTCCAAAGAAAAATGATTCGAAAACCTTTCATGATTATAGGCCTATCTCATCATGCAACTCTGTGTATAAAATTATTGCAAAGATCTTGGCCAATAGGCTGAAAATAATTTTCTCTGATTTCATTTCGGAAGAGAAGTTTGGCCATACTCACATAGGTAAATTCATTATGCAATGAGATATGAACATAAGAAGGTTTACACACAATAAAGGTATAAAAATATTCAAGCTATGGTGATTAAATTAGATTTGGACAAGGCTTATGATAAGGTGAGTTGGTTATATATGAGAACATTGTTAATTTAGATTGGGATGAGAAATCAAGTAGTAAATTGGATAATGGGGTGTGTATTCTTAGTCTCTTTTATAGTTTTCATAAATGGATCAACAACTAGGTTTTTCTATCCTACTAGGGGACTTAGGCAAGGTATTCTAATGCCACCATTTATTTTCTTACTGGATGTTGAAGGTTTAAATAGGATGATAAAAATGTCCAAAAGAGAAGTTACTATAAGGGTATTAAAATGAGGAGTGCCCTTTCTTTGAGCGTATTATTGCACAAATTTTAGGTTGGGAAATTTCCAACCCAATACACAAGATGGAGAGAACTATAGGAGTCTACCCACTGTCACCTTAGATAAACCCTCCCCTCACTTCAGTGAAGGAGAAATCCTACACAAGGGGGGAATAGGGGGAAATGAGACAAAAAATGAGGTTATGTAAGATGATGCCCCTATACGTCAAAATAGTAAGTGGAATGTGGCTTGGAAATGATTCTTGAAGATATTCAATGGTTTCCAAGTGCTTGAGTACCTACGGAATATAGTTGTATCTGCCCGATACACAAGAAAAGATAAATGTACAAGCCAAGATAATGAATGGAAAAGAAAGTGAAGCTTGTTTTCCTATATATCAGCAGTAAACAATGATACAAATCATCGAGTAAATGAGAATCAAAGCTTCTAAATAAGTCACTGAAAGTCTAGTTAAAGATGCAAGAAATAAGCTAGTAATTACTAGTATAACTCAAGTAAGATAGAGCAAGAATTTAACAACAATATAGGGTTGTTCAAAGATGTTATTTCAGAGATATTATAATAGCCTTATGGATGTAGAAAAATATTGCTACAGTATAACATTCCAACCACCAAAAATTACAATTAAACCACCCAAAACATGCATAATGACTAGTAGATTAGTATGGTAACTTTCTAGCAAATTATGATGGTTGAGAAGAAAGAAAAAGTAAAAGTTTGAGAGAAAATTGCTACAGCCCTAATGGATGTAGCTTTAATTTTATAACAACAATAAGATATTGTTTTCCAAATAGGACACCCTAGTGTCTCAAGCAAGCTAGTAGAGCATAGAATTGATTCCACTTCAAACAATTTGAAAATCACGTTACCCAATGCAAGTGATTTATTTCTCCAATGAAAATTTCAGATTAGTGCTTTTAATATATTGGGTAAATGGAGTCTTGGATGTGATATTTATACCCACAATATCCCTAGGGGTGTAATCCCTTTTACTTCCTAGGGAAATCAAATCAAACAAAGGTAAATCTAGGAGGGTGTATACCCTTGTACTCCTCCTAGCAACCTTGCCAAAAATGACTTATAAACAAACAAATGCGATGAAAATTGGTGGATGGTGTATGCACTTATACTCCTCCTAGAGTTTCAAACAAGAATAGCATGGAACAAGAAGAAAATACCAATTAATGCATAAATTTCCTTACTAATTCCACAAGATGCAAGATCAAACCCTAGTTTACCAAACCATATACATCCATAAGCAAGAGAAAAATCACCCAAGTGGTGTGCACCACCTTAGCTCCACTATATACCAAGATAAATAACCAAAATACATTTGCAAAAGAGAGAGAGAGATCCAAATTTCCCAAGGAGCGTGCAAATTTTAGCCAAGTATCCTTCTCCAAAATGGGAGAGCTATGTCCCAAAATGAAATGATATGATTCTTATTTATACAAATCTCCTAAAAAGTGTTTTTCCACTTAACTTAGGGTAAACCACAAAATAAGGTAGACATTTCCATTTATTTTTACCCTTTACAAAGTAATATTATTTTTGCACAAAGAAAAACCCTAAAAATACATGACCTCACTCTTTTAGGACAACGTTTTGGCATTTGGAGCAAGTCGTTGAGCTTGGAGATGAAACGTTGGGCCTACAAAGGAATCCTTATCATGTGATAGGGTCTTATTCATCAATCCAATGTTTCTCCTCCTCAAAAGGTGTCAAGTGTCAATCATCAACAACACCACCACCAAACCGTAGCCTCAACAAGACATCAAGCCCCAAGATGTAGCACTCTAGCCTCCAAAGGAAATTCGTTGGGGCGATGAAGGGATAGGATAGGTCCTCTAAGGTGTATCTCAAGCCTCCAAAGGCTATCATCATCATATTATGTGCATGCAATGGCATACAACCTATGATATTCTTGCCCCAATGAAGGCCCAAGCTGGGCTAGTTCCTCCAAATCGTCCACCAGTCAAGGTCATGCAAAGACATACAAGTACACCCTCCAAGGATCTCAAGTAAAAGAAGCATGGAAATTAAAATCACATTTAATATAATCTCCATTAAAGAATGTTCATCAAAAACCACCTCATCAAATTAAACAGGTGCTCAAAGACCCTATGCAATTTTCCAAGTTTAGGTATGGGAGGGTTGACAAAGTGACCTATTGGGTGAATCATTCCTTAAGTTAAGGAGTGTTTCCTAGGTGGAAACCTCTCTAAGTCACATGGATAAGATGAAGTGGATGGAGGGTTTAAACTTTTGGGAATGAGGTTCATGACATACAAGGGTTTCTATTGTCTCATTTATGGGTGCTTTGTAGAGGGTGTGTTGCACCTTCATTTTCAATGCATCCTTTTTCCAAGCCCATTTATTGCCTTTTGTTTTTTAATATGTTTCCAGGTTGAAGAAAAGGTGGGGCTTCTACCTAAGCATGAAAAATGTTTCCCACCTTGACTCTACCCTGGTCACATTGTTCTTCCCCAAGTTGAAGACAATGTGTAGGACTTCTACCTAAGCATGAAAAACACTTCCCACACACGCTCTACCTTCGTTGGAAAATTTGTATTGTTATTTTTTTAAGGGTCCCATCAGTTTCTTATGTGAGACATTTCATCATCCTCAGGATCCATGGGCGAGCATCTATAAGTTTTATGATTGTATTTTATCTTTTTCCAGCTACAAACATCTAGGCCTTCAGCCACTTCTTCCCATGAAATGAGGTACAATCCATTCTCGAGTCAATACACCTGAAAATCCCAAAAATTAAGGAGATAAATAAGGGGTGAAGTAATGAAAAATGATAGGTATGATCAGGAGTGGCACAATGAATTGTCAAGGAGACCTCCCAGTAGCAAAGCCATCCCTAAGGGTGACCACTTACTAGGGTACAATGCCAACCACCAAGGTGAAATATGGAAAAGAGCATAACTTCCAAGAAAATTTTCTATAATCAAAAGCAACTTTAAATGCAACATACTCAAATGCATGAAATATTAAGGTGACACTTACCACAATATCTGACTTGTACCTCATGGAGCAGGACCCATCATCTTTCGAAAAAAAGTTGTTGTGGTGCATACCATTATGATGAACATGAGATCTGTGGTGGTGAAGTGGGAATCTATCTATGCAAGTGGATTTTGTTATCCATCCGTCTCTCGGTACTCCATGTATGCAACATGAGGGCCTCGAGACATCATATCCTTAGTTATCCCTAGAAATTGGGGATAACATAGCCATTTATTATGTGGATGATGTTATTTTGTTTGGTACATGATAAGTTAGTGAAGCAAAAATATATAAGAAAATACTTGACTTTTATATTAAAGCAACATGAATGGAAGTGAATGTCCTCAAATATACTATTTCATTCAATGGTATGGATGAGGGATTAGGAAGACAATGCTTTGTGATATTCTATTTTACACCCTTGAACCTGGACAATGGGTTAAAATATCTTAGTTTTTTTTCTCAAATAAAATGGCTACAAATTCAAGGATTGGAATTGGTTATATGAGAAAATTGAAGGAAGAATGACTAATTAGTGTTACATGTGGTTATCCAAAGGAGGTAGATCTACCTTGGTCAAATCAATGATGGAGGGGATACTTGTGTATTGGCATCCTTTAGCCTACATTTTGAAAGAAATGGTGGAAAACATTAGGAAAAAGTGTTTTAGTTACCCACAAACAAGGAAAAGAGAAAGGGAAGGCATTCCCTTCATGGCCTTGGAATAATATTGCAAAACCAATGGAGGCAAGAGGGTGGGGTTTAATGAATATCCATTTTTTTGGATAAGGATTGACAACAAAATGTCTTTGGAGAATGATGAGAACTAAAAGTTTATGGGGAAAAGTGATGTCAATGAAGTACATATCTCCTAGGTCAATGGAGGATTGAATTAGAAGAGAAGTGAAGAAGTCTAGGGGGAGTTAATTCATTTGTAAGGCATTAGTAAAGTCTTACCCCCTACTATGAAGATGATTGGTTTGGAGGGTAGGTAGAGGTGAAATAGTGAGAATTGGGGAGGAACTATGGATGTGATGTATAGGGAATTACATGTTCTATGAACCTTTAAAAAAAATTTGTAACACCCTATTATAGATAAAAAAGAGTAGTAATACAAGAATGTAAACATTTATTAGGGTGCTCGTAGTCTAACTTAAAATTTTAACATCTTTAATCATCCAAAAATCTCATACAATACTTATGCAAATACAATTTAATCAAAAGAACTTTTAAAAAGGCATCACACCAATTCCAATGAATTCTATCTAATAAGGTGGAATAAGATAAAATTTAAGCATCTTCCTAGAAATGTAAACATCTAATTACTTTACTTTTGGTTTGTGCAACTTGCGCATTTCCTAATTTGTTAGAAAAACAGGACCGCAGAGAAATAAAATAAACAAATACAGAAAAAAAACACAGAAGACACACAATACAAGAGAGACACAGATTTACGTGGTTCACCCAGTGTGGGCTACGTCCACCAGAGAAATTGCCAGGTCCTTCCTTTATTATTATCCAGCAAATGAAGGGATACAACCTACAGCAA
>ML785379.1:953061-970325 GCA_009831015.1 Picea engelmannii
GTAATTTACTAAATTTTTATTTAATCTAGCATATTCACTCCCATTTTCTTATAAATAAATTAACAATTTACATAATCATTTGCATAACAAGCTAAATTTACATAACAAATTGCATAACAGGTGGAATACCTCGTTCTGATGCTATCTCCCTTCGCTTGAATCTGCTCTTTCACTCCTCTTCCGCAGCTTGCTCCTGAAGACACCCCAAACCAGCCACCCTACCGACCAGTATGCCTGGCCCTAGGACATCTACGGACGTCCTAGCCCTCCGAGCCCAAAACCCCTCAGCCCCGGTGTGCACTGTAAATCCACTGTTCTAACTCTGTCTCAAAGCTCCCAAAAATCTCCTCTCATAGACTGCATGAATCCCCCCAAAGTGAATCCTCCTCCTTCCCTTATGCCTCCTTCACCGCCCCCGAACCTTCACTCCCCACCAAACACCTTATCCATTCATTAAAGCCTTATATCTTCATTTAGTTCTTTATTAATGGTCTTATCCTCTATTAAATATTCCATTTAACGTATGGGTTACGTTATCCCTCATGGGATACGTAACCCCTTTAACCTTATTTATGTTTTTATTTTATTTTCCCCCCATTGGTTTATTACATAATTAATCAATTACTTTATTTAATAATTAATTAATCACTAACCATTAGTCTAATACTTAATCATTTAATGTCTCATTTAATAATTACTCCTTCATTAACCCTTAATCAAGGAGTTAATCATACTTCAGCTAAGTATAATCAAAATAATTAATTAATAACTTATAATCAATTAAGGTTATATAATAATTAATTATAATTTAGCCAATGTTTAGGTTTATTATGAAATTATTCATAGTAATAAGAAAATGGTCATTACATTTAAGCGTGTAACGACAGATCTTTGTGGCTTAAAGACGTTGGAATATGTCTCTACCCTGAAAAAAAAATTACACACAATTTCTGCTAAGGAAAGTGGTCTGATACCACTTGTAATATACCAGATATAAAATGTATGCAGAACAGAAATAAAATGCTAGAAATGGCAGAATAACAGCAATATAACCACAATAATCACCACAATAACATTGAAATGATATAAGAATAACAACAGAAATAGCACTTTGATTCTGAGAGAAATGTTCACGGGCCTCTTCAAGGGGGCAACCTCCAGTCAAGCATAGCTCTATTACAATAATCTCCAAGCTAGGGTCCTCATACCCTTGACTCCTATTTATACTAAATATGTCTATCAAAAGAAGAATCTAGAGGAAGATCCTTATAGAAGAAGAAGCTTCTATTAGGTCTTATTACATTCAACTTATTCTATTTTATTGCAAGGCCTTATTAATATTGACCTTTATTACATCTGAATATATTGTTCTACCTATGTGCAAGTTAGGACCCTAACATCCACTAACTAGATCTTGAGTTTTATTTTATTTTATGGGTCCCCTTTTCTTGTTGAGAAGCCATTTATTGCTTTCTCGAGAATCCTTGGGTGAAGCATCTCAAGGTTTCATTTTGGATTTTAACTTTTTCCAACTACTTTTACCCTCTGGGCCTTTAGCCCCTTCTTCTCATAAGGCAAGGTACAACCCTTACTATCTTGGCAAACCCAATTCCTAAACCAAGGTAGGGGGAAGATGAGAGGGACAATGATGAAAAGTGGCAAGTATTGAATGAATGGATGATGATATTTCATAGACCCACCCAGTGGAAAATCATCCCTAAGGGAACCAACTTACTAGGGCACTCTGTCATTCCCCCCAGGTATGGAAAAGTTAAAGAGCATAATTTCAAAGAAAACATCATGAAACAAAAGATAGTTCAGTGCACATATTCAAATGCTTCAAAAATCAAAGTACACATACCATGATACCCAGACTCATTACCTCATGGAGCAAGACCCATTGCTACTTCAGAATCAGGCCGATGGGATGGATGTTGTTGTTGTTGATAGATAGGAGGCGTTGAAGGAAATATGGGCCCTCTAGGGCCAAGATCAAGTCATATGTCTCTCGGTACTCCATGTCTAGGACCTATGGGCCTCGAGACATAATCTCCTTAGTTATCCCTAGGATAAGGGATAACACACCTCAAAGAATCAGATAAGGCTAGTTGGTAAGCCACGGGTCCTTTATTTTCTATAACTTCGAAGGTCCCACAAACATTGGACATAGTTTAGCACCCTTTCCAAACTTAATCGAACTCTTATGCAACTTCACTTGAAAAAACAATTTATTAGCAACCTCATAACTATGGTCAATACAATGCGCATCTACATAACTCTTTTGTCGATCTTGCGCTTCCTTAATATTTTTCCTTATGGTTTGCATCTGATCTTCCATTTCCTGAATCACTTCTGGTCCCACCAAGAACTTATAATCTAGTCAATCCTAGATTAGAGGTGTCCTACACAGTCGTCCACATAAAAACTCAAAAGGTGCTATCTTTATAGAACTCTGGTAACTATTATTATACGCAAATTCTACCAATGGTAAAAATTCTTCCCATCGTTTTTGTTGATCCATCACATCCATTCGAATCATATCTTCTAGAATTTGATTCATTCTTTCTGTTTGTACATCGGTTTTGGGGTGATATGTTGTACTAAAATTTAATTGTGTGCCCATATACTCTTGGAAACTAGTCCAAAAAAGTCTAGTGAATATCGATCCTCAATCAAATATTATCTTTCTCGGTACACCATGCAACCTTACAATTTCATTAACAAAAATTCTAGCTATGTCAGGTGCTTGATATATCGTACGAACTAGGATAAAATGTGCACTCTTTGTCAAAGTGTCGACAATTACAAAAATAGAATCGTGTATCCTTGTCGTCAATGGAAATCCAACAATAAAATCCATCGATATGACTTCCCATTTCGATTCAAGAATCGCATGTGGTTGTAATAATGCCCCTGGATGTCTATGTTTAGCCTTCATTTGATGAAATTCAATACATCTCACCACATAGTTAACTATATCAATTTTCATTTCCTTCTAAAAGAATAATGGTTTGAGATCTACCTTCATTTTTGTCACTCCAGGATGAGCCATATACACTACTCAATGAGCTTTGTTCAAAATTAAATTTCTCATTTCATCATTTGGTGGGACATAAATTCTGCCATTATATATTAATAGTTTGTCGCTATCCAAAAAAATAACCATCATATCTAGGTACCATCATGGTATCTTGTCTGATATTGTCTTTTACTTCCTTGTACCACTCATCATCAATTTGTAATGCTAAAATCATTTCTCGAAGATTCATCTTTAGGGGTATTACTAAGAAAATATGTGGTCTTCAACTCAACACATCCGCTACTCTGTTAACTCTTCCTTTAATATACATGATTTCAAAATCATACTCACTTAAAATTTTTGACCAACGTCTTTGTCATGCGTTCAAGTCACTCTGTGTAAAAATGTGTTGCAATCCACTATGATCAGTTTTCAACTCAAATTTTTGTCCAACAAGGTAGTGTCTCCAAACTCATAAGGAATAAACAATCACTAATAATTCCAAATAATGAGTGGCGTAATTATATCCATGCCTTCTTATTTTCCTTCAAATATATGTGATAACTTGACCTTCTTGCATTAGTACTCCACTCAATCCTTCTTTGGATGCGTCAGTGCATACTAAGAAACCCTTGTCCATATCTGGAACTTTCAGTATCGGTGTTGTTGTTAATAAATCCTTAAGCTTCTAAAATGCTTCAGTGCATTTCTCTGACCATACAAATTTCTTATTCTTCTTTTGCAATTCAATAATTGGATTTACTATTTTTGAAAAACCTTCGACGAAGCGTCTATAGTAACCTGTTAATCCCATAAAACTACGTACTTCTTGCATGTTTGTTGGTGTTGTCCATTCCATTTTAGCCTCTACCTTCATTGTATAAACAAAGATACCTTATCCATACATAATGTGCCCCAAATAATGAATCTTTGTCTGATAAAAAGAACATTTTGACAACTTTCCGTACATCTTGTTTTCTCTTAAGCACTGTAAAACTAATCTCAGATGTTCGTCGTGCTCCTCTTTTGTCTGAGAGTAAATTAATATATCATCAATAAATACATGTACGAACTTGTCCAAGTATTCAAGGAATACCCCATTCATTAAAATCATAAATACACCAGGACAATTTGTTAATCCAAATGGTAATACAGTAAATTCGTAATGTCCAAATCTTGTCTCAAACGTCGTTTTAGGATTATCTTCCTCTTTGATTTGCAATTGATGATATCTCGATCTCAGGTCAATATTTTAAAACATTGTTTCTCCCTTCATTTGATCAAATAAGTCATCAATTCTCGGTAACGGGTATTGATTCTTGATTGTAACTTTGTTTAATTGATGATATTCAATGAAAAGTCTCCACGATACGGCCTTATTTCTTACAAAAATTACTAGAGCACCCCACAGTGATACACTTGGACATTATATAATTCCCAAATCTAATAACTCCTTCAAATGCATCTTTAAATCTTGCAATTCAGGGGTCGACATCTGATATGGTATTCTTGCAATTAGTTATGTTCCAGGTTTTAGATCTATGGTAAATTCCAATTCTCTTTTTGGCGGTATACCCGATAGTTCCTCAGGAAAAACATCAACAAACTTCGATACTACTGGAAAGTCTTCCAATATTTCTCCGTCGCCCTTTTTGTTGAGAGATAATATGGCATACAACTTCCATCCCTTGCGCATATTTTTCTTTAATTGCTAGGAAGTAATAAATCTTAGCGATACTCCTTGGTTTCTCCCTATAATTACTCTATTATGTCCCAAATCATCAATTAAGATTAATCTTTTTGTCTTACAATTAAGTATCACGTCGTGTGATTCTAACGAATCCATTCCAATCACAATGTCGGAAGATCCCAAGGTTGTGACAAAAAGGTTTACACTTGCAACGAAATCGCCCAAATTAATTTTACAATCTTTAACCTTTCCTCCAAATTTTTGGTTGGCTCTAGATGCCAATTCTACAAATCTAAACTCGTCTTGTTCAACTTCCTTCACCTTAATTATTTTGATCATAGCACTAGATATAAAACTCTCAGTAGCTCCTAGATCTATTAAGATACTAAACTTCTCATCTGATATCATACCTGAAGTCTCTAACACTGCATATCTGATATCCTGGTAGTTATTCACCACTGCATGAATCATATGGTCCTTTCCCAAATCTCCCACTGTCGTTTGTCTTGATGATCCAGCAACTCTTGCCTTCTCAATAGGAAAATCTCTCTGATAGTGGGGCTCTCCACAAGTCCAACATCCATTCTTAGGACTAATGCTCCTAGTTCCAGAGGAAGAATCTGTTGGTCTAGGGTTCTAAGGTCCTGATATGTTCTGTGGAACAAATCTATACTATTGTTGTTTTTATGGACGATGTTGTTGTTGCTACGGTGGTGCTCTATACAGAGTCCTATGATTGTTATCTTGTTTACAGGGTGTAGAAAATACAATTCCTCTTGATGTATCATGGTGCCCAGAAGTCTGTCTAACGGGTGTCTGTTGTTGTGGTGCTCTAAGTGGAGTCTGTCATGTTTTATTGGAAGGATTCCTACCCTGACGTCCAATGTTCAATTCCTCCTTAGCGATAAAATATTTGTGTACTACATCATGCAAAGTCCGAGGCATCAGAATCCCCACCTTAGCACGAATGTTTTAGTTGAGACCAAAAACAAACTTATTCACCTTTATCTTTTCAGTGTTCATATGGGGAGCATATTTGAGCAACTCCATAAATATGTCATCATACTCAGGTACTGTACGACTACCCCATCGTAAAGCATTGAATTTGTTAAGCTAGCGCTCAATGAACTCATCATATATGTACCTCTCTCATAATCGTTCCTTGAACAATTCCCAAGACATGTCTTCAATGGCCATATTTAGTTGTGGTAAGAGTGTCTTCCACCAAAGAAGTGCATTCCCTTTCAATTGGAAGGCCTCCATGTGGACCTTCATGTTGGAGGTATAATCGCGCAATGCAAAACACATTGTCATATTCTCCAACCATGCCTCGGCGGCTAAACCTTCTGTGGAATCCCTGAACTAGGGAAATTTTACCTTCTTGAGTTCTCTATGAACACTACCACTAACTATAGGAGGGCGCTGTGAACCCTCATTGGGTATAGATTCCCTTCCCTCATCACGATCAAGGTGATTTATTATTGCTTCCTACATCCTTTTTAAATACCTCATCATACCCATGACATCACCCACTGCAACATGCTCCTGCTCATTAGTATGCTCTTCTCCCTATGGAGAAGACCCCTCGGGTGTAAATGTACTTGGAGGAGGTATACCTCTTCCTCTTGCACCCTGACGTCTACTCGCTCTTTTTCCTCTAATCATGATACCTACATGAGACAATCTCAATTTATATTAGTGATAT
Organism: Picea engelmannii; assembly: GCA_009831015.1. Taxonomy (NCBI): domain Eukaryota; kingdom Viridiplantae; phylum Streptophyta; class Pinopsida; order Pinales; family Pinaceae; genus Picea; species Picea engelmannii. The sequence continues at coordinate 959,476 of ML785379.1, forward strand.
ATTTTAATTAAACAAAAGGCATTGGAAGTTGTAATGAGTCCTGTTTCGCAGAGTTGAACCTGCTTTGATACTATATGTAACACCCTATTATAGATAAACAAGAGTAGTAATACAAGAATGTAAACATTTATTAGGGTGCCTGTAGGCTAACTTAAAATTTTAACATCTTTAATCATCAAAAAATCTCATACAATACTTATGCAAAATATAATTTAATCAAAAGAACTTTTAAAAACTCATCACGCCAATTCCAATGAATTCTATCTAATAAGGTCGAATAAGATAAAATTTAAGCATATTCCTAGAAATGTAAACATGTAAATACTTTACTTCAAGTTTGCTCAACTTGCGCATTTCCTAATTATGTTGGATATGCAAGTCGCATTAAATATTATATTGAATGATTAATGTAATTCATTATATAATTTTGTAATAAGATCTAATAGTATTACATGTACCCTCACCAAATGGATAAAAAAAAGTTGAATCCATGATGTCATTTCCCTAATACATTATTGAATTATAAGACAATTTACCTTTCATTTTTAATTAAAGTTATTGCCTCTTACTTACCTTAATATTTATTCACAACCTAGAATACACTTTGTTTTATCATATTCATTTCTCTTTCTTTTTTTTAAATGACTTATTATCTTCTAAACCTAAAATTTCCATCAATCCAGTTCTCGAGCATACAATTTTAGACCATCTCACCAAAGGTTCCATTTATATGCCAAGTGAAACAATATACATATGGCAACAAGAAGAGAGCTCACGGGTTGTCTAGAGTACAAACGTCAATCCCATGACTTAAGGTAAATCAACAAAGCATGAGTATCCAAGTTTTTAGGGTCAATTCAATCTAGCACACAACTAGATACATTATACTCAGTCACTTTCAACATATTATCAATTGAGATTCACAATGTCTCATTGAAATATAAAGGTAACCAATCGTCAGGACGAATGATTAAGTGACTGGCCAACTACACACAAATTCTTACCAGCAAGGATTGGTTTGAATTTCTAACAAGTCTATTGCAAGTCATAAAGTGACTAGAGTAATTGTCGGTTTTCAAATCTTCCCATGTGCCAAGTGTCGAAGGCCAAGGAAGAGCCCAAATATCAATTTAAGTAGTAATAGGATTTAACAACTAAAAAAAATCGGTCCTAACCTAGGGTCTTTAATTAACACCCACAAATTAACAATTAGTAAATATTTATCGACGTAGTGTCTTCGACCTAAGTTGTTACCTCCACACAGTTATGATGGGTTAGAAGATACATAATTGCGAGTTGGTCTAGCCTATTTGTATAAATGGTTGTTAACTTATCTAGTCATGGGTGATTGACCTAAATTTGATTATGTTAAGAAAATGTGACAGGTCAACTGAACATGTCTGTCAATTTGATTAACCTAATTAATATAATGTGTTGTTATCATCTCAGCAAAGTTAACACCATAATAAACAACCACCCTCCAACCGATGGCAAGAATTAAACTTTCATTAAGGTGTTGAATGAACTCTACACTGACTCCAGTCAAGTGTTGGCAAATATTTAACAGACAGCGAATGGAAAATATTTAACAGACAGCGGATGCTTGTCATTGATGGCAAGTACAACAGTGAAGATGGCATGAGTACAGGAAGTTTGTCATCGACAGGAAAACAAAAGATAAATTCAGGAAGGTCGAATGATCGAAGGCGAATGATCAAAGGCAACGCAACATTGATCGAGTGATCGAAGACTCGTAAAGTTTGAGAAGAACTACTGATCGTTGGATCCCATCCAAAATTCTCGACAGAATGAGGGCCGTCAGATCTGAGTTTAGATGAGAAGAGCGCGTTGAAGAGGAGGATAGATCTCAGGGGTTTGATCCAATCACGGGATTAGACCATCGTTGGATCAAGGAGAACCTACACACCTTTTAAAGTATAACAAGGAGAAAAGGGGCTCTCAAAATCCTGAAAGAAGGAGGATCGTCCATCATCAGGAAGGACACGTGGGGAAAGATCATAAGTTCGCTGACTGGAGAGTCAAAGGAACAGGGTTCCTTAACTTCTCAAAATAGCGATGTAATCTGAGCCGTTAGATTAAGGTTGAATCTGGATCATTGATTCCAGTCCTTGTCGGAGTTTCAGGGATCAAGAGTTGGACATGTCAAAGATTATTGACATCAGGAATTCTGATATCACGATATGTGAAATTGCAATGTAATCTGATCCGTCAGATTAAGGTTGAATCTGGACCATTGATTCCAGTCCATGTCAGAGTTTTGGGGATCAAGAGTTGGAGATGTCAAAGTTTATTAACATAAGGAATCCCGATATCATGATATGCGAAATCGTGATTTAATCACAGTCATTGAATAGAGATCAGATCTGGACCATTGATCAAACTCCATATTGGAATTTCGTGAATCGCGACATAGAGAGGCAAAGAACCCAATGCAACAAGAATGTCGAAATCGCAAAATTGCAATTCAATCGTAGCCATTGAATCAAGATCGGATCTGGACCATGCAATCACAGGACATGTGGCAAGTGATAAAAATTTCGCTGACTTGGGGTCAACGGAGCATAGTGTCGAAAATCATGAAATGAGAAATCACGAAAGCGCTTTTTGCATAGGCGCTTGGTTATGACCATAGTCATATTCAGAAAGGAGCTAGTGCAGAAAAGTTCTGTATCGAAATTTCGTACATCAGTATTTGTAAGTGACAAGAACATTGAACATCAGGAGTGTCGAAATCATGATATGCGAAATCGCGGAATGATCTGAACCATCAGATCAAGTGTTGATCAGAGGGTTATTGTTCTCTCTCACAGTTAACTCCTTAGTTTGGAATCTGTTAGTGAAACTGACTCATGATTGTCGATTAGTTGGCGTTTTAGTTGCTGAGACAGTTGTCTTCCTTTTGCCTAAGGAGATGGGAAGTTGAACCGTCGTGAGTGTGTATAAAAGAAAATGAGACAGATAGCGTGATGTTAGTTGTTATGTATGAGAAAAGAATGAAAGTGTAAGAAAAATAAAATGAGAGGATGCGCAGGATGAGATTGAGTATATGTGCAGTGTGAGATGAAACGCAGAAGAGAAGAACAGAACAAGTTGAAAAAGAGCAGAATGACAGAACAAGTTGATGCAGAGCAGACCTACTGAACAGACAAAGGAAGAAATGAATTGCAGAACAGTCAGAAGATGACCAGATGTACAGAACAAAGAAAGATTGGTAAGAATTGATGTATCTGTGTAGTTGAATGTTTATATGTTCATTTATGTTATAGGGAGGTTGGGAGGTTCTCAGGAGGACTGTTGTCCTCAGAGGTTCAAGTGGGAGCTTGAACACAGGAATTTGTAGCTTCCATCTGGTTGCAAGCAGAGAAACCAGGGTGGCAGGGTGGTGCAAGGGAGAACAAGTGTTCTCTGTTATACAGGTTGGAGCCTGTGTAACTGGAAGTTGGTGTTGGAACATATAGGGAGTTGGTGCTTCCTTCTAGTGGGTGCTAGAGAAACCAAGGAGTTGGTGCTTCCTTCTAGTGGGTGCTAGAGAAACCAGAGAGTTGGTGCTCTCAAACAAGTTGCAGCTTGTAAAACAGAGGTAGCAGCCTCACATTGAGTTGGTGCTCAATTAAAGATGATGTACAAAACTTAAAAGACTGCCTATCATTTCGAAGAAGAAGAGGTTTTCTCCCTTTATGGGTTTCCTCATGAAAATCTGTCTCTGTGTATATCTTATGTGTGACTGATGCTTTTTACTTTTACTGTCCATATGTTGTATAATGTTGATGATCACTTGAAGAAAGATTAAGAATATTTTAATAGAGTTAAAATTGTTTAATCTCAAAGACAACTGATTCACCCCCCCCCCTTTCAGTTGTATTAGTAATTTCAACATCAAGTCGTAAAGAAACGAAGGTTATGCCTTCTCTCATCGAAATTCAATTGATCGAAATTCCTATTATTTCCAATGAATATTATGAGATAAATGTCATTAACAATTGTTTAAAGCAATGACCATGCAATAACCGAGATCAATTTGAATTTTCTTAAAACCCAACTCGCTTATATTTGTAATGATTATGTTTATTATCTAAAAAAAAACATGAGGAGGATTCCAAGAAGATTCAATGGTAGATATCACTCTGGCATATCACAATTCCAGGAATTTTCTTCATTAAATTTGCATGGCTTCAAGGAAGCAGGTCACAACCTTCAGTATATATGGATTGCTTCTACAAATCAATAAGGGCTTGAGTGCATGCACAATTTAGTTCGTGGAGCTTCTAAATACAAGACACCATATCATATTTGACAAGGGAGAAAACATTTCATAAGAATGCCCAAGGTGAAACGAGAATTTCCTGAAGGATAACTCCATGAACGATGGCGATCTCATGCCTGCTCCATCTGAATATATATAATTTTCATCTTTATCTCTAATTGTTGAAGGGAAATTAGACTATAACGAATTATACTAAACGTATATATATTATTTTTATAGAGATAACTTCCCAAACATTCGTTACAGTACAAGAACATAATTAACTTAAATGAATGGACTAATGTTGCCTCTATATCAACCACCAAGTATGTATTAACACATGGAGAAGAACAAGGATGTTATACTAATATCTCAGCTTCTTGTTGCTATCAGATTTTATATTTTCAATCCATAAAGAAATTAAAAATTATAACATTTCAATTTCTATGCTTCCTCGATGCTATAAACAATTATAATTGCAATTCACAAGGAATAAACAAAATTGTAACAACACAATCCTTTCCAAACATATTCAATACACAAATTAAGTATTCTTTGCACAAATAATTAACCAACAATAAAATATCATGACCAGAGTGTTGGTGTTATTGAAAATAATCTTCAACTTGGAATCTTGTGCCCATCCTTTGATTCATAATCGAACAACGTCATCGGTACCTCCCAGCCAATGCTAGGGGTACTCTTCTTCCCCCTTATCCCCTAGAACCACAAAGGGGTCACACACAAAAATTCAGATAAAAAAACTAGCTCAAGCTTGCCCTCACAAGGTAAGGCTTCCACCTCTTATACAAATCTTGTAGCCCAACTCACACAAGTAAACTAGTCTCAAGAATTTGACAACATTTCAATCATCCAACAATAGGGTCATTTCCTCCTCCCTCTTCCTTTTTTTATAAGTAAATTTGTCTTGACACTTGTCAATTCATGCATAATTAAATTAGAGATTATTCACCCTCAACACATGTCACACTTCCCTCAAGTTGCACATGTTTTAATTTGTTTTAATTAAATAAGTTTTGAATTTTTCCTCACCTCCACAATTAGTTCCTAGATTTTCTCCTAGTTGTCCCTCAATTCCCCAAATTCTCCTTTATTGTGTCTCCTAGCTAAATTACGGTTGGAGTTTGATTAGGACTCTTCTCTTAGTTAGGATTTAGAGTCTCTATTGACTTAGGATTCTAACTCTATGTTGACAACCCATTCTCTCATAAAATAACTTCTTTTAATTAAAAATATTTTTTTATTATTTTCATGCACACATTGTGCACATGTCTAAATTTTTATTCTCCCTTTTCTAGGTTTTGTTTAGTCTAAAGTCCCTTAGATCTATTTCTATAAATTTATTTAGGCATAACAATTAGACTTAGATTTTATTATGTTTCCAGTTTATAAATTTGTATAAATTTATATTCACTTTTCTATCAATTCCGGTATTTGTTTTATTCTCTAAGGTCTTCTAGATTTTTATTAACTCATTAATTTATTCATGTGACATGCCCTTCAATACGCACCTATGTGCTCCAAGGGTGCCACTTTCCATTTGACTTAGTTTGAAAGTTGTCTGACGCTTGGAGTCAATACTCCACTTGTCGACCTTATGTGAGACTAATGGATTACTAAGGAATAAGGAATATGCCTTATTGCATGCCCCTCGGAAATCCTCGTGAGTGATTGTCTCAGTCTGCCCTCACAACATTCTGATCCTCTCAGGAACAAGGTAGTCATTAACCTTCAGTTCAGGTCATGACAAGAGTGTTATTAGGTTGTGACAGTGACACCACCACACCTCTCCCTAATATAATTGATATATGTGTATGACCCCTTTACTCCATATGTGATTTGGATTAGCAAGTGTCACCATGCTTGCATCCACTGATAAAATAATATTAATAACTCTTATAAATGAAATCCATAATTGAAATCATCATCATAGCACATGTGTAATAAAATCAAGTACACATTGTCAAAGTCAATAGTCCACTCCCTCACTCAATCTGGAGTCCAAGGAATTTTTTCGATGCCATCAACATCCTCAACATGTCATGTTTCTTGCACACTTAGGAAACCTCATCATAATACCTGTCAATGCTATACATCAATATAAATAACATATCAAAATTTCAATAATCAATCATAACATAAATTCATAAACCAAATCAGATAATCATAATGTACCATGTTTAGTCGGATCACTTGAACGCAAGCATCCTCAAAGAATAATCAATGTTATGAAATGTGGTCAGTGAAAATATGGATGTTACAAATGCACCCTCAAATATTCAAATCCATACCATATTATATGTAGAAGATCTAGGGAATAAATCTATATGGAAGCAAGATTGAAAATCGACAACTCAATTTGAGCTTCAAGGAGGAGAGGTAGAAGAATGGAAAAAATTATTTCCAGCATGAAGCAATTGCTATCAGAGTAAGTGAAGATGAAGATGAAATCATTTGGTCAAAAAATAAAGCCTCTTGAAGATACACATCAAAGCTATGTTGTGAGGCTAGGATGAAGAAAAACAAAGAAGGGGAAAGGAAGTGGTGGTGGAATTCTTTATGGAAGCTGAAGAGTACTCTAAAAACCATAATATTTTTATGGTTGGCATTATCAAACAAAGTATTAACCCATGATTTTTTTCAAAAGAGGACACGGTAGGGGCCTAAAAGGTGTATTTTCTTTAAAAACAATGATGAATCTATAAATCACCCATTAGCACATTGTCCTTACACAAAATAAGTTTGGAATGAAGCAATGAAATTAATGGATGGAAGAAATGGGAGGGGGGAATAGTGTATGGATGTTTTGAAGGTTTGCATAAGGACAACATGGTGTGAGCTCATCAATCTCTACCTTGTATTTTTGAAATGGTTATATGTTTGGAAAGAAATGATATGATATTTCAAAGAAAGGAGATCATTCCCATAAATCTAAACATTTTACTAATTCGACATTTTCTTATTTTCCATCATCACAATATGACCAAGGAATCTTTTCTAAAATTGCAATTTTGGATTCATAAAATTGTTGTTTTTCATGCAAAAATGGGTTTAGTGTCCTCGAATACCCCTACTACAATTGGATTGTCCAATTACCACATCTAATATTTACAGTTCCATCAATTCAAAATGACTCTTACCAAATTTTACGTCAAAAATGTCATTTTCCCTGTCATTACTATGTACTGCAAAAAAAAAAAATCCATTCCATAATGCATTTAAACAATTTCAAAAATAAATGTTCTATTAAATTTTGAATCAAAGAATCCCATTAGGATGTATTAATGATCTAATTTGAGTTAATTAATTTAATTTCTCGTTTTGATGAAAGCTATAACAATATAAGTATATTTCATTATGTTCTCGAAAGTACTCAGTATGATTAATTCTACATAGAGAATTTATCCTCACTTAGTAATAGAGTCATGGAAAACCATTGTATTCGAAATATAGAAATTGATAAATCTACCAAAAGAACAAAGTCTGTTAAACACGAGAAGAGGTACATCTTTGGGTATAATATTACACCCATATACAAAAGTATATTTCCATAAACAATTTAAGGCTAGTTGATTTGAGGAGGTGGTAAATTTGTTAATAAAGAACCAATGAAAATCTCATGATCATGTTAATATAAAAAGAGATTAAGGGATCACATTATGAAGCAAAAGATTGAAAAGAAACACATTTTTTCATGTATTTCCAATTTATCTCATTGTGGATCTATCAAGTATGCAGAGTGGGTACTTGTTGGATGAATAATTTAATTATTCATATAATGAGTTCCTACACTTGAAATTTGAGTAAACCTATAAGGAGACAAGTCAAAAATACAATTTAAAAAAGCAGTTTTCTTTCTTTCCCTTTGAAAAATCATAACTCTTATTTTATTATTTTAACTATTATTTTTTTTATTTTGATTAGGAAGCTTGTTTTAGACCTCAAATTTCCCCTAATTAGTAATATTAAACATTGATGTCAAAGTGGTGATAATGGAGGTCAACTTTGACCATGAGTTAATATACCATATTATTTGTTTGGTATATGAAGAAGGTTTTTGTGCATCATGAAGATAGACAAATTTATTCTTTGAGTGAGAAGAACATTGAACATGCAATAAGGATCTAAGAAATAATGAGCAGAGAATGATGCAACATAGATCTTAATCTGTGAATGAAACTATTAATATAGGATATCTGAGGGAGACTACCACAATTTTTTGAGATTTATCATGGATGTGAGAGGTTGGGACTAAAGCTTCATCAATATACATGGCTCCACTCGATTTGTGTTCAAATGTAATGATTTGAACTTTAGTTTTATCATTAACAACGAGTGTTGTCTTAACTACTTGATAATTGTTTTGGTCATCCATGTGTTCTTCAATACCTTTGCTCAAATATACATGTATTTTGTTCAATGAAGCTTCAATTTCTGTTTAAAAAGTTTGATTGTGTAAAAAACTTGTTTTCATTTTTTGTAGAAATGAAATTATATTTTTGATCATTTTTAGCGATCCATTTTTTCTAAATTGTAAAAACAAAATTGTTACATTTTCCACCTAAAAAATATTTAGATTCTTAGTCATAAAAGTTTGATGAAATTTGGAGAGAAGAAATGGTAAAATCTTGTTAAATTCTAATCTTATACACAATTTTTACTTATTAATCCTTTATATTATTATACTTAAGCCACTCAAGGGTCAAGAGAGGTTGGACAAGTGATGTAGTCTCATTGTTAAACCATTGAGGGATAGTGGAGGAGGACACCCTACAAGATATAAACATTGTTATAAGCACTAGCATAAGTAAGTTTAAAAGAAACATGTGTAGTTATACTAAGAGAAATATGGATTATTAAAAAAAATCATTAACCCAAAGTTAGAAGATCAAAATTATTTTTCCATTATTTCCAACTCATGAAAGAAAATAAATATCTTAAAGATAAGGACAAATTCCTATGAGCTTCATAGTGAGATAGGAATCTAAAATGGCTTGGCACAAAATAATTTATAAAATATGTGAGACAACTAGTGTATAAAATGAAAAACACTTCATTTTTATTGTCTGGCTTACAAAAGCATTAGATCTAATTTTTAAAACACTTATAACAAAATTAAATTTCATAGAGCCATGTTGGGTAGCCCAGTTGGCTGGATCCCCCATTGCCAAGACTTTGGCCCTCTATCACAAGGTCGTGGGTTCAACTCTCTGGGTCCACCAGGGTTAGGCGCAATTCTTTGTGGCCAATTGGATGTGGCCCTTCGGGTGGCTGGCCGGTGACATATTCCGGGTAAAAAAAATAAAAAATAACAACTAAATTTCATAGTGGGTTAACTCATAAAAATCAAAAGGAACCCAACAAGAACGGGCTAAGATCATTTGTAATAAAATCGAATTTCATTGTGCTTTATAAGTATGGTATCATATATTTTATCTCAATTATAATATACACATTTTTAAGCATAAAATGGGTTGATTATATCTCTATTATGTATAGTTCGACTTGATACACAATTTGAAATACTAATAAAAATAGATCAACTTGATACACATTTTGAAACACTAATAAAATCAGATCACATGTTATTTTTCTTAAATGTTCTTAATATGCAATATAATTTTGTCACAACACATTTATACTATGAGAAAGGATTTCATGAGATTCATCTAATAAACCAATTAAACAATGACATATATCCATCAATACCTAAGTTGTCCATTTTCGCAATCAACATGTTAGTCCAACCTCCATTGCCCATTCTTTATTGGTCCGTGTCACACTAGTTTGTAGGGTTGTTCATAGGGACAAGAGAGATATGATAGTGCCCACTAGGTCCCATAGTAGAGGACTATTTGGAATGATGATTTTTCACTCGCTACTTTATTTTCATGTGTTCTTCATTATGGTTTATTCTGATGATCATGACATTGTTCCTTGCATTTTCATGGTACATGACCTCTGACTTAGTGCTAGAGAGATTGATGGATCAATTGAACATGGTGCTTATTTTGTGCTCGATGATGTTGTTCTTATAGTCCATTGGTTGTACGTGGTGGAAAATCCAACATTTCCTTTGCATCACTTGAGCTTGACATTTGTCATCATCATTGATAGATTGTGAATATATTTTTATATAGTTACTCTTCATTGTTTCTCATGTTGTTCTTTGATGTTATTGCTATTGCAATGCATGTCATATCTCCAGGTTTAAAGCAAGACCCAGGAACATTGGCAAGTTATGTTATGAATAAAATCCCACTAGATGTATGAACTGGAAGAGACACAATTAGAGATGGTTGCAATAATACATTTAAAAGACCAAATTTAAGATGGATTTTTAGTTCTATAAATAATAATTCATAATATTTGGTTCATATGGAATCAATCATAAAAAACATGGTAGCCATCACCATATGGAATTTGTTGATACTAAGAGGGGGGTGAATTAGTATCAAGTACAATTTAAAACCTTTTTCAACTTATAATTAAACCATTCAATTATATCCAATGAGAAATGAACAATGGTATAAGAATTACACCAATACACCACAATACACCATGC
>ML785379.1:974611-1003134 GCA_009831015.1 Picea engelmannii
AGAGAATGATGTATACTATCCATCCATGGGTGTTGTATCTTCATTTTCATTTTCCTTCATGTCCAAATAACTTCATCAATATTCTGGTCCAAAACCCATGACTAGGGTTGACATCAATGACAACAACCAATCTTCCAACAGAATTCCCAACTAATAATATAGAATTGATGAAATGTATCCCAATTGGTGGATGAGTGGGGGGATTCATACCTTATATATATATGGGAACTAGCACTAGGTCAACTTTCATGGGTTATGGAACTTCAATGTGGAATTTTAATTTCGTCAATATGAATGGATTAATTAAATCAATTGGATAAACTAAAAATTTTATTGAACTATTTCTTATGCAAAAAATGAATATAAGAATAAGGAAAATCAAGGAGTTAAGAAAGGTTGTTTGAATGAATGTATCATATCACCAGGTTATATATGTAACAAAGGATGTATCAACCTTTGTAGTTGTAACAAAGAGTTAAATGGGTCACTTCATTTTAATTCAGTCATTACCTAGTAGCATGTTCTTGTTAGTATTGACATACATAAAAATAATTAACAACAATTCCAACTATTGAAGCCTCACTAACAATGCCAAGGTAAGAAATTCAAGATCATGGTCACAACTAGTGAGTATTTTGCATGTTTATTCATCTCCATTTGTTGAAATGGTTATATCAGGGAACCTTAAGAGATAATATGTTTTTCTCACATTTGTTTGACAATGTTAGACATTGTTTTTTTTAACACAAACTGGGAAAAAATTTAATTCAATAAAAGGGCATGACCGAGGTCATTGAGTACAAAAGGAAATGTTGGTAATGCATTCAAAATCTAGCATCATAATTTTGTCTATTAAACAGAGATACTTTCTATTCCTATATAGCTTAACAGTTCTTCCAAAAGCTTCATAGTTTCCATAGTTTTTCAGATATCATATGCCAATTATCATACAAAAAACAAAACTTTGCAGGATTTGTGGATTGATAAACTAAGTTTCTTCCTTTATGACTTCTTCTACTCGTGATTCCATAACCAAGTTCAAATCAGGCAACATATTCATCTTTTTGTCCTAATGGATTATGAAATATCCTTTGTCTCGGTTCTAAATTGAGGCTTCTGAAGTTGACGCCCTCACATCCAGTTTCCTCTGCAGGGACTCTCCTTGTATGTGGAAGAAGTCCACGTCATCCTAGAGCTATCCAATGAGCACTCTGTGTTGGACCATATTGTCAATAAAAAAGGATAAGGTCGAGTTGTGTGAATCCACTTTGAGAGAGAGTCCATGGGTGGAAGTGAAATTGTCCTCCATTGACTCCTCAACTTCTATCTCCCGTGCCTTTTATGGATCTTTTTTGTTTTCCATACGGATATACTAAGAACATGGATCAGTTTCTAGAATTGAATTGGCCTCCACGGATAAACAACCAACCAAAATTACCAGATCAAGACTAACTCTCAATATCAAACTAATTTTCCAAGAAGAAGGAAGAGCGGGTCGCTTCAGTGAGTGCCCTCTACTATCGCACATAGAATTTTCAGACCAGAGGAAAGATACAAACTAGAACTCGACCATAACTATCAGGAGTCTAAGAATACTTACTAGGATTTCAACCAATTTTCTCCACTCAGAGTCATCCTCTAACCACAGAGGAAACTAGAGAAAGAGGTGGCCTCCTTCACCAAGCCACCAAAGAACCACCCCCTCAAGCCACCACTGAATTCCAAAGACTCTTTGGAATCCTGTTGAACGCTTGTTTACCATACCATATAGAAGAATTATGACTGCTTGTTCCTTGTTAATGTCATGCAATATCGTTCCCCTGAACTTAATAAGAACTCGAGAGGTGAGGATGCATGTATTTTGGTTCGTAAAAATCTTCCCACACACCAGAAGCCCTGAAGAGGCTTTCATGGCTTGTACTATCCATATCACCTCATCACTAAAGTTGGATTGTTATTACAGAGTAATTCATGTGATAAATTCCCACAAGAATAAGTACTTGTGCTGCAGAGATCCTCTCCACTCGTTTCTAGTGACAAGACCATCGTCGAACACATCTTGAGTTACCCCATGAGCCTGATGAAGGTGGTGGTACTTCCGCACATATACCTCCAATAACATAAGTAACGAACCCAACACTGCATGATAGAATCACGTGTCTCCCCAAATTCGACGTGGGCCCATCTGACCTCATTTTTTATTATACCCTCATCTATTAGGGGGGGTGAAAACATGGCATGCCCTTGGACTCTCAAGGAACCAGGTATCATACCAATTTCCCTATTTTCCATCCCATCTGCTTCCTGATTATTCTCTCTTAGGATATGGAAGAATTGAGCTTGGGAGGTGGTCGAGAGTATCTTTGTTCTCTCGATAATTCTTTGAATCTTGGAATCTTTAGGTGCAGAACCCAATACAAAATATCTGATGGTGTTTTTATAGTCACCCACTATTTTTATATGATTGATATGATATTCCTGTGTTAACATGATCCCTTTGTAAACTATATAGGCTTCGAACACATTATTTGAAGCAATGCCCAAATCCTAGGAAAAGTCCAGGACTATATTTCCTCTAGGGCCATACAACACCCCTTCCGCACCTACCTCCCCTGGGTTTCCTTTTGATGCCCCATCAAAACATAGGATAAATCTCTATTGAGAAGAAACATGCAAGTTAAACTCCTGATGTGAAGCTTGAAGCTGCCAAAATAATCTTTGGGTAATTTTAGAGGAAATGAAAATTTTGGCATTCATCTTAGACATCTAAATCTCCTCTTATTTTTCTAATTGCTCAATTTTCTCCACTTTTATTCTTCCAAAAGCGAGATACTCCCCCAATTTTCCCATCGCATGAGCATCCACAGAAGAAATGAGTAGTGATTTGTTTTTAAAAATGGCTTTGTTCATGGCCAACCATAATTGCCAACACACAAATTTAGAGGACGCTTTCCAAATATGATGAAAGTTTGGATTGTTATTAAAGGACCCCATATAAATTTTACTCCATTTCTCGATCAGAACTCTGCACGATGAAGGCCATACAATGTTGTGCATTAATTCTGAATATACCAACTTCCACACTTGTTTAGAGAATGCACATTCTAGAAAGAGATGTGATGACGATTCAAGATCTTTCCTGCATAGTGCACATCTAAATGGTCCCAAGAATCCACTTTTGAGAAGATTTTCCCTAGTAAGAAACTTTTTATGAGCTAATTTTCATCCAAAAATGTTGACCTTTGGAAGTCGGTCAATATGCCAAATCATGTTCCAGATGTTGGACTTTTCTGGAAGCTCGGACTGCTTAATTATTTGCTTATATTCCTCCTTAACTGTATATCTAGAAGTTCCCCAGCCCCTGTTATCCCTCAATTTTCGATGAACTGGGGTCGACCCACTGATAAGAAGAAGAAAAGACTGAACCACCCGAGAGAGATGGGGAGGAACATCTCCCAAGTTCCAATCCTTCCAAAGTCGGTTACTATGCCATTCTGAGATGTCAAATAGGGAGGATTTTCCTTGACTTGATAACCAAGCTCGAACATGAGTCAATATTGGAATGTCTTTTAAATTCCGTGAGATGGAGAAGCAATCCTCCCAAATATTGATATTCTTACCATTCCCTGGGATCTAGGAGACAAATTCTTGAAAGAAAGGGAGGGAGGCTCTTATTAATTTCTAGATAGTAGAACATGTTTGATGATTTGGGACTATGTCCAAGTTTCTTCTTCGATTTCTTGAAAGATATTTGTGGAAAATTGCTTTCTTCCACCAATCATTACTTCCAGTTACCAACCTCTAAAGAATTTTTCCCCCTAAAGGCACAATATTTATCTTTTCAGCGTCCCAAACTCCTAACCCACCATTTTCTTTAGGTGCACAAACAATATTCCACTTAACCATGTGAAATTTTTTCTCATTATCTTTGCCCCCTTACCAGAGGAATTTGCAGATTCTCTGTTTCATGGCATTTTTTATATCCACTGGAGCCAATAGAGATGAGAACTGGAAAATGGGGAAAGAATATAAGACTGATTTCACCAGGACCAATATGTTTGATGGGTCCAACCATATTGCCCCCCATACTTCGAATTGATATTTTATCTTCTACAAGATGAATTTCCATGCCTCCCCTATGAGTGACTTCATACTGATTGGCATGCCTAAATATTTGAATTATTTCCATTCCACTGAGAAAGGAAATTGTAGCAGACTAGCTATTCTCATGAGAGTGCTAGCCTCTATATTCCATGCGTATATTTGACTCTTGTTTTTGTTTATAACTCCTCCTGAAACTTCACCATACTAATCCAATACCAATTTAAATCAGCTGGCCATATATTTAGAATCACCTCCTAACATAAGGGTATCATTTGCAAACTCATAGTGATTTATTCTCCTGACTCCACTTGCGATTTTCAGACCAAGGATGGATCCTATTCTACTTTCATATTCTAATATTCTATTCAACACTTCTGCCATGATAAAATACAACATAGGAGAGAGTAGACATCCCTATCTTAACCCTCTAGAGGCTTTAAAATAAGGGGCATGCCTAACATTAATTAAAGGATTTATCCATGGATTGGACATACAGGCTCCAATCCAGGATATAAAAGATTGATTAAAGCCAAAAAAAATTAGAACTTCAAAAAGGAAACTATGATTTACTCTATAAATGTATTTTCCATATCGATTTTGATAACCATAACTTTCTCTCCATTTCTACAACTGGATTGGATTTCCTCCTGGACCAAAATGACATTATCCTAGATCTGCCTTTTTTCTACAAATCCCCCTTGATTTGGGAGAACGAGGTGAGGTAATATCGACTTCAATATATTGAAAATGATTTTTTTTCAGAATTTTGTAGTACATGTTGCGGAGAGATATGGGGTGGAATCTATCGAAAGAAGAGGCATTTTTCTCCTTGGGAATCAAGGCTAGGAAAGACGAGTTGGTGGCGCCATCCATCCTAGAGGAGTTTTAGCATATCAGACCATTCTAATGAAATCATATTTCATAATTGACCAACACTTTAGATAAAAGTGTAAAGTGTAGCCATCCGTCCCACGGGCTTTATCTGGATCAAACTGTTTGATGGCTTCAAAGATCTTCTCTTCAGACACCACCTTATTTAGTTCCATGTTGTCATTTTCTGATACCAGGGAAAAAATATGTGCTATGAATTGTTCACTCTTTTCTTGGTTGTCTTCTCCATCCTTTGCATATAGGTTCCCAAAATGAGTTGAGGTTTCCTTCTTAATTTCCTCAAACGAGGAAATTAAATCCCTCTACTAATATTTTATTTCTTCAACTCTATTTTTCCATTGTCGAGCTCTTGTCTGCATATGAAAGAAGGAAGTGTTTTTATCCCTTGCCTTCATCCACAAAGATCTTGATTTCATCCTCCATAATGTTTCTTCATCTTTAAGAGATTTCATGTATTTATGGAATACTTATTTTTCCTGATATATTGAGTTTTCATTTATTTCCTTGATTTCCATGCTTCTCTATAATTCCTCCAATTTCTTTTCACATTTCTCAACTTCTTCCCGTGGAGAGGAAGGAGAGTTCCTGACCCAATCCTTAATAGCATGTTTAGTTCTTTTAACTTTTTCTCCCAAATGTATACAGGGGAACCATCCACCCATTGACTCCATGTATGGGAGACTAAAGGGGAAAAGTCAGTTGTTTCAATCCAAAGGGGGTTAAACCGAAAAGGAATTGGTCCCATATTTTCCTCTTTTTCAAAGAGCAGAGAAATTGGGCGATGATCAGAACAAAACCAAGGAATTATTTGGAGGAAATATTATATGGAAGGGATAAAAGTGGACTATAAATAAGAAAATGGTCTAACCTGATTGTAATATGTCCCACCCCTGCTCGATTATTACTCCAAATATATTTTCCTTTACTAAGATATACATCAAACAGATCCAGGTTGGAGACCATATCTTCCATCCATTCCCTAAAAGGGCCTCTTACTATAGAGACACCTCCTTTTTCATTAATATGCATAGTTGTTTTGAAATCGCTAGCGATAATACAATTTTGAAGAAACCGAGCATCCTTGATGCCCAACAAGGATTCCCAACATTCTACTTTCTCCCAATAATTATTAGGCATATAAACATTAATGATAGGATAATCCTTACCTGAGGGAAGAT
Organism: Picea engelmannii; assembly: GCA_009831015.1. NCBI lineage: Eukaryota > Viridiplantae > Streptophyta > Pinopsida > Pinales > Pinaceae > Picea > Picea engelmannii. Next base: position 980,785 of record ML785379.1, read on the forward strand.
GCTTCATATGGACCATTACCTAATGTGTTGCTTCAAAACTTATGTTTTCATGAAGATCGTTGTATTCCATAAGGTACAAATTCCCCCTGAGTCTACTCTTGCACTGATGGCTACTCCATCACTTTATCTCCACAGTTGTTGTAGTTCACAAAGGTCATCTTGCCCTTGCATTTTACTCTCCTATACTAGGAGGATTTGGGGTTTTTCTGACTTAATTAACTTTCCCATAGATTCCTTTTTTTCTTTTTTTTCTTTTTTCACCAAGCCCTTACAATTCTAGGAGAGGATTTTCATTAATTACTTGTGGATTTGGATGCCCCCCCTTTAGAGGGATGAGAATGATGTACCTTCACAAGGGACACCTTTCCATTTTTCCCATATTTTTTGAACACTTCTTCCATAGTGGTTTGAATACCAAGTTCTTTATCTCAAGCCGCGTATTTTTCCCTTTTGTTTCGATTAGATTTCTGACCCACCTTCTTTACTTTTGATCTCTAAGGGACCTCAAAATCCATATCATCCCTAGAATCCTCCTGGTTATCTTCCTCTAGTATTACAAGAATACATGAAGTGGCACGAGAGGGGATATTGTTGGGGGTAGGATCCCCAAGATTACTTTCTTATGTCTCTTTCTGATATGGTGTTGGAGTTGTGTCTTTTTCCTGATGAACCTGATTTTCCTCTGTTATTTCATTTTCCCTTGACTCTAAAATTTCTGCCTCTAGATTGTTTAGGGATACAGACCTATTTTTAATTATTTCTTATTCTTGATCCTCCACCATTGGGGACTTACCTTTATTCAAATAAGGAGGAGAGGAGATCACTCTGCACTCTAGCTAGTGTGTTGATGCCTTGATGGGGACTTTCTTTATTTTAGCCTGTTGTGATTTCTCTTGTTGGCATAGGGGAAAACCCATGGTTCAACTCTAACAACGCACCAAAAAATGCTAACCACTGGCCCTTTCAGCAACACCTGCAAAGTAGATGAAGTCTCACCCAAAGCAGCAATAGGGGGGTTGCAAGACACAGGTGTCTACAACCAGAGAAAACACAATATGATTCTAGAGAAACAACGCAGTGTATCCTAGATATTCTTAATGGTCTTATACTTGGTTTCATGAAGTTAGTTATATCTCTTATCTTTAATAGGGAACACAACAATGCAATAACAACATAACAGATAGCAAGTAACACAGCATCAATCACAAAGAACAACAAGATTTGTGTGGTTCACCCTATCCCTTGGGCTACGTTCACAGAACTATGTTTATTGATTAAGTATATGGAAAATACACAGTTCTATCTGCACACTCAGCTGCAGATCCTTCTCCTTCTTCCTCTTTATTCACCTCCCTACGCACCCAGCTACAGGATAGATCTTTGCACCCAACTAAAGATCCAAAATACAAGACAGCTCTAAGACACAATACTTCTACCTTCCCAAGAAAATAATAACAACATCAACAACAGCCCCCTCTCAACTCTTCTAGATCTCTTTTTATACATTTCATTACTCCTAGACAACCCTAGACCAAAGTCTAGATGATAAAACCCTAGGTACCAAAACCCTCCTTTTAAGGACTTCACCGACCTATTCCTCCTTCTTCTCCGTGTAGTGCTCCAAAGAAACCATTGATGTCTTCTTCCGCTTACTGACTTGTCCACAATCCATATTCCTTGTTGCTTTGTCTTCCTAGATCTTCTCTTTCAACGACTTGCTTTACTTTACTTCACTCCTTCTTTTTTTTGCTTCTTTAACCACTTCGACGCCTCCTCGGTTTGTGTTCCTTCCGCGCACTTCGTACTTTGTCTTTCTTCTTCCTTAATATTCTCTTTCTTCCTTAATACATGAACAAGGGCCAACAGGCCCCCAACACTCACATGTGACTCATCCCAAGTCACTACAGGATTTGAATGTTCTGTATCACTTTGACTGCAAACTGTGCGGAGCAACCTGCGCTTTTTTCTTTGTCCCTCCCTATTGTGTGTAGACTGTCTTTTATGTGTTTGGTACCCAATTTAAACTACACTTGGTACCTAGACCCTTCTTTCTTTCTTTTACTGAGAGTTGCGAGGCAGTTGGTTGTTATAATACAATTTCAATTGGCTCCCATTTACTAAACCATCCTTCCATTCTCCATTAAGGGTCTGTAACTATGCAACTCCACCTTCTGTGACATAGACAACCTCGAATGGCCCAAGCCACTGTGTCCTGAACTTTCCTGGATGCTTCATGAACTTTTTGTCATATAAGAGTACCAAATATCCTTGTTTAAATGCTTTTCTCTTGATATGTTTGTCGTGGTAAGCCTTTTCTCATTCTTTCTATACCTATTGATGAAAACCTGCAATGAACCTATCTTCCTCTAGTTCCATCAACTGCGCGAGCCTGTCTTGAATAGCGTTGGTGTCATCCATTCCTGTAAATTTTTCCATTCTTAAGCTAGGAACCAAATATTCCATAGGTACCACTGCTTCCAAGCCATAAACTAACTTAAAGGGAGTTTGTGTTGTCATATTTTTGCAAGTATTTCGACAAGCCCATAACACCATTGGAATTCTCAAATCCCAATCATCTTTATTGATACTGCAAATTTTGGTCAGTGTTTTCTCCAAGATATTATTAAAATCTTCAATTGTACCATTCACCTGTGGGTGGTATGGTGTGATCTTATGATGGTGAACTTCAAACTCCTAGGTCAAGGCTTCAATAGTTTTTTTGATGAAGTGTGTGCCTTGATCACTCATAAGGATCTTTGGGCATCCAAATCAGCTTATAATATCATCAAAGATGAACCACGCAGCTGTAGATGCACTACAGTCCTTAATTGCTCTTGCTTATGTGGTTCTGGTCAAATACTCTGTAATATTGATGATATACCAAGCTCCTGTGCACTTCCCGAGTGGGTTGATAGGTCCCACAAAGTCAATATCCCATTTCTCAAATGCCTGTAAAGTTAAATGAGGTGCTAAAGGAATCTCATCGCTTCTCGACGACATACCTACTCTTTGACATACATCGCAGGCTCTGTAGTATTCCTTAGCATCCTTATGTAAAGTAGGCCACCAGATACCATCTCTAGGAACCTTCCACGTTGTCGCTTTCCCTGCATAGTGTTCTCCTGCGATGCCTTCATGTGCTTCTGCAAGGATCAATGGTCTTTCTGACTCCATAACACATCTTCTTAAGATCTCATCTAGTCCCATCTTATATAATTTTCCAGCTATAAGTTGAAAATATGTAGCATGGACTGCCAATTGTTTCTTCTGAATAATTGTATACTCATGAGGTGCCATTCTTGTGGATAGGAACTGGACTATCTCGACGAAGTAATCATAGAATTTCCTCATGGCCAACAATTGTACATATGGTAGTGTATCATCCAAGCTGGTAGGTTCCTCTCCATGTTCTAACCTGGATAAGTGATCAAGTCCTTTATTCATTCTCCCTTGCTTGACCACAATCTCAAAATCATATGTTTGGAATAATAATAGCCATCTGCATATTATTCCCCCCAACACTAGCTTGTTGACTAAGTACTTTAATTCAGAATTGTAATACCCCAAGGACGTGCCCCAATCTCATTATGAATTGTAATTATGTTTTATAGGCTGGTGAGCCAAGTTTATATAATTTGTTGTGATTATGTGTTTATTAGGCCAGAGAGCCTAAGTGCTAAAGGCCAAGAGCCTAATTTTTGTACATGCAATGATGCACATTATTAATATAAAAATGCCTCTGCATGTGGACTGACCATGATGAATGAGTGATGGGGGACTAAGATTCCACAAAGTCTGGGTAAGGGAGAGGGGGCTGAAAGGTTTGGGAGAAGGGCTAAGCTTAAGAGCTTAAGTCCTTGGGAATAATAACTAAATATTATTCCAAAGTTGTGTAAATGTTTATGTTTTATCCTAAGTTCCTGGAAAGGGGAACGTGTGAAAAATGGGGAGCATGTAACCCTAGGGAGATAGGTGTCGACCTGGGCACATGCATTTAAAACTAGAGAAGGGAGCCATGTTGGGGGTTCGACCTCCCATTCTCCATCCTCCGTCTAAACTCACGGGTGTCCATGATCGACCTTTATTTTCGTTGTTTGTTCTGGGGAATCCTTACCTGAACCATTAAGTCTCTGTGTGGGATCTCTATACACCCTCACATAGCCCTGAAACCTGAACCGTGAATCTATCCTGTATTGTTGGTTGGGAAAACCAAATGTCCCATAATTTCTGAGCCTTGTTATGTTGTAGCGTATGTCTGTCACCAGTTTGGGAAAGTTGTGTCTGTGTTTCCCATGGACTGTTGTAGTCGCACAGTGCTTGACTACGTGTGGCTTATTGGTCAATGTATGTTCGTGTTGAGCCTCATAGTTTCCCGACTACGTTGGAACCTGAGTTGAAGGAAATGGGTTGTTTGACCTGTGTGTAACACTCTCTCTAGGTGAGGGAGGTGGTTGTGGTTGAAAAGAACAGGTCGCCAAACCTATGAGAAACTCTCTCCAGGCGAGAGAGTGTGTTGAGGAAGTAAGAACTCCTAGAAAGGGTCTTGTAGCTGCTACAGAACTCTGAGACTTCTCGTTCGATCTATTGTTGAAGCCCAAGGCAAGGGAGGTTAGCAGCCAAAGGACTGTCTTGGTGACAAAGAAGGTGTATACTCCTAGGGTGGGACAAGTGTGTGGGGAATGAGAGTCTGTGAGCAATGGGCATAAGTGGCTCCTGGGAGAAAATCCTTCTTTTGTAACTGTGTGTCTTCCCATTGACCTTTCCTAGCCTAGGGTTCCCTACCCGATGGAGCTTGGTCCCAGCTCGGGAGTGACCTACTATTGAGAGTGTTGAGCAGCACGGTCTAAGGCTGGGAGGTTCATGGAAGGTTTGCACACAGTTGGTGGATTACTAAAGTTTCAAAAATAAGTATCAGTTGGTGCTTAATATTATGATTTGCTTATATGTTATCATGTATTCTATTGTGCATATGAATTATTGTTGATGTCCTACATGATGTATTTTAGCAATAAGCATGTGCTTACTCTGAATTGTTTAATTAGATTTATTATGCATGTTATATATGTAAGTATGTGAATGTTCCATGTAGTAGCGTTGCCCGGCAAGTGGGTTGATGGTCAGGGATGTTACAATATAGTATCAGAGAAATGGTTACAACACTGAACCTGAATGGGCCATGTTAGTGGAAGTTGACGCAAGAGTTTCAGAAAGAAATGTTGTTGAACTAGACAAAATTCGAGTTCTGAGCCAAGCACTCAACGTTGAGCCTGAATGGGACAGATAAGTGGTCATTAGACCCGAGGTTTCAGGTGGAAATTGTTTTTGTAAGAACCAATTTTTGGACCTTATATTGTTCTATAGTGCCAAGTAGTCGCTTGGCTGTGTTACAAAGATCAGGAGGTGTAGCGGTATTATAAAACCGCAGCCGGTGTGGTATATGGCCATAGGGAGAGAGAGAGCTCAACACCTAAAGTGTTGGAGCTATAGGATCTATTCGGGAGGAAAGGAGAACCCTCATGACTGTCATATCTAGAGAAGGTACAGGAGAGTTATCTTGGAAACCTTTTGGGGATTTGACTATCGGAAGAAACAAGATGTGCGGATGCACGAAATTTCGATGCCCAAAACTTTGAAATGAAAATTAAGTAGGGTGGGACCGATGACATCATCAAGGTTGATGTGGACCTTCCTAGATATGCCACATGCCACTGCCTTAGTTGGTGAAAGTTGTACTATGTGGGTCGAAGGGTTAAGTAGATCAAAATTTTGGATGTCAAAAGATTGTGGAGAAACAAGTGTGGGAACTCCCAAGGTCCGAAGTCCCAAAGTCCCGAAGTCTCGAAACTTCGAAGACAGAGAGATCACAGTTGATTTCAGCTGTTGGATGATGCGTAAATGTGGACCATTGATCCACTTGACTTCGCGAGTTTGGTAATCGAAACTCCTAGAGATAGTTGTATGTTCTTTGAAATCCCCGAAGGTGAAAGCCTGAGTAGCACAAAGTATTTTAGTGTTTGGTCACGGCCTGTGATCGCATGGGTTGGGGACTAAGGAAAAAGGGGGCTATCACCCAAAAGTTATAGAGCCAAAGAGAGCTCGGAAAATTCATGAAATTGAAACATTTTCTTAAATTAGATTGGTTTTGAATGTGTGGAATTTGTTAAGGAGAGATAGCCTCAAAATTTCTGGTTGCCTGCACGTTGTGATTGCAGAAGTGTGATGAGTGCCAGAACTGATTAAAATTTCCATGGAGTGAAAAGAAGTGGAAGAGACACAGAATGCTTCCAGTTCAGAAAACGAAAGAGAAGGAATGGATGTCCACTTGGGAGTTGAAGGATCAAACTCCAATGGGCAAGGAAAAGAGATAGATAAGGAAGGAAATATGAGGAAGATCATTGAAAAATTGTAGAAAGATGCCCAAACTCACCAAGCAGATAGTAGAAAGCTCAGAAAAACTCAGGAAAAACAAGGAGAATTCAACGTAAAGTTGTTAAAGAGTTTGGAGAGAATAGAAAATAAGTTGGATAAGGAGAGTGACTCGAGCAGAATGGGGAGTCACCGAACTTCTAAGGGGAGAAGATCAAGGAGTGCTGGTAGACACCATCACCACTCCCAAAGTCGCTCCAAGAGAAGGGCACACAGTAGTTCAAGCCCATATCCTACCAGAAAGCACAGGAGATCTGGAGTGGATGAATTGAAGGGCGAAATGAATAAGATTAAGCCTCCTACGTTTGATGGAGAACATAAGAAGGAGGAAGATGTCGAAACATGGTTGCTTGGCATGAGGAAATATTTCCAACTAAAAAATTATTCCTCTCATGAAAAAGGAAGAATTGTGATGTATCAACTAAAGGGACATGCATCCATGTGGTGGGATCAACTTGTGCAGGTACAGCGCATTAGAGAGAAAGATATCACTTGGAAAGAATTAAAGAGGTATTTAGAGAAGAAGTATTTGACTAAGAGATATTATGATAGAAAGATGAAAGAGTTCTTTGAACTCAATCTAGGAAGCATGACCATTGATGAGTATGAACGAAGGTTTCTGGAATTGTCGAAGTATGTTTCGTTCATCAAAGATGAGACTGTGAAGATTCAGAGGTATCTAAGTGGATTGCCACCCTCCATTGGTGACAAGATCCAGTATGATGACCCCAAGACTATGGAAGAAACGATAAGGAGGGAGAAGTGCTTATATGAACAACAGAAAGAAAAGTCTAGCTTCCAGAAATCTTGGGAAGACAAGAAGAAGTTCAAGAAAGAGAAGAGGGAGAAAGGAACTAAGTCATCCTTTTTCAGAAACTGTCCTCAAGGACAACCATATTTTAGAGAGCCCAGAAAAGTTGAAATGGGCGGACAAATGACAAGACAGACACCTATGGAGTGTTGGGGTTGTAAAGGAAACCATAGGTATAGATATTTCCCCCACTGAAATGATAAAGTGAGAGTTGTCCACAATGTTCAACAAGCTGAAATAGTGGAGGACATGGGCAGTAGAATGCCAAGGATCTATGCAAACCTGGAAAACAAGAAAGTTGAATATCAGTCGCGCATGATTGAAGTGGAAGGTATGATTAACAAATGACCATTTACTATTTTAATTGATTCAGGGTCTAGCCATAGTTATGTAGATCCTAGAGTGGTGGAAAGTTTGCAATTGTCAAGAAGCAAACATGAAAAATCTTAGTTAGTGTAGCTGGCTATAGGAACCAAGAGGAAATTCATTGATTTGGTTAAGTCATGTCATGTGGACATGAATGGACTAAGAATGAAGGTTGAACTGAACATTCTTCCTTTAGGCTCTTATGACTGTTTAATTTTGATGGACTAGTTGGACCAGCACCATGCCATCCTGGACTGTTGTAACAAGGCCTTCGCTTGCTTGAATGAGGACGTGAATCAAAAAACAGTCCAAGGAATTCCTAGAGTTGTTGCTATCAGATAAATCTCAGCAATGCAGTTGAAGAAGTGCTACAAAAAAGGTTGTCAATTATTTGCAGCCCATGTGGAGGAAACGCCTAAGGAAAAGGTGTCAAGTATTGGGGATCATGCAGTACTAAAGGAGTTTGAAGGTGTATTTCAAGAGGTACCAGGATTACCTCCGAAAAGATATATTGACTTCTCTGTAAACTTGATGCTTGGAGCAGCTCTAATGTCGAAATCTCCTTATAGAATGAGTACGCTAGAGCTGAAAGAGTTACAATTGCAGCTTCAAGAGCTTCTGAAGAAGGGTTATATACCCCCAAGTGTGTCACCTTGGGGAGCCCCAGTTCTATTCGTGAAGAAGAAATATGGAATGCTGAGATTGTGTATCGATTTCAGACAATTGAACAAAGTGACTGTAAAGAACAAGTATCATTTGTCGAGGATTGATGACCTCTTCGATCAGTTGAAGGATGCGAAGATATTTTCGAAGATAGAACTCAGGTTGGGATATCACCAAGTAAGGATAAAGGATGAATACATCAGTAAGACCACCTTTAGAACAAGGTATGGTCATTACGAGTTCACAGTGGTGTCGTTTGGGCTGTCAAACGCACCTATTGTTTTTATGTGTCTGATGAATGGTGTATTCATGGACTATTTGGACAATTTTGTCATAGTATTTTTGGATGACATTCTAGTATATTTCAAGTCAGAGGAAGATCATGAAAAACATCTTAGGATGGTGTTGCAGGTGCTATGAGAGCACCAACTGTATGCCAATATGAGAAAGTGCTCATTTTATCAGGAGCAAATCCATTACCTGGGGCATATTATTTCGAAGGATGGGATAGTTGTAGATCCTAAAAAGGTTGAGGCCATTAGAGAATGGTCGACGCCAAATACTGTGGCATAAGTTATATCCTTCATGGGATTGGCTGGTTATTATATAAGGTTCATCACAGGGTTCTCGGGGATAGCTCACCCTATCACTTCCTTGCAAAGGAAGGAGAAGAAGTTTCAGTGGACAGAAGATTGTGAGAAAAGATTACAGCGATTGAAGCAACTCTTAACTAGTGCTCCAATCTTGAGGATTGCAGACCCGAATGAAGAATTTATGGTGTGCACAGATACATGCAAAGAAGGACTGGGAGGAGTCCTCAATCAGAATGGATTCATAATCTACTATGAATCCAAAAAGTTGAAAGAGAATGAAAGGAACTGCGCAACTCATGATTTGGAGCTAGCAGCCATCGTTCATGCTCTGAGGAAATGGAGACATTACCTCATGGGAAGGAGGTTTGAATGGAGAACAGACCATAATGGTCTGAAGTATTTGTTTGATCAACCAACATTGAACGCTAGGCAGAGTAGGTGGTCAGAATTTCTCTATGAATACAATTTTGATATCAAGTATATCAAAGGGGATGGGAATAAAGTGGTTGATGCACTCAGCAGGAGAGTACATGAATTACATGCTACATCCATTAGCATGTATCAAATCGATATAAAGAGCAGAGTTTTGGAAATTGCAAGCATCGACTTGAAGTACATGGAGTTGGTAGCAAAGCTACAAAAAGGTTAAATGCCATAGAAAGTGGAAAATTATAAATTAGAGACTGATGGAATACTTATGTATAAAAATAGAGTTTATGTACCTAATGTCCAGGATTTTAAACTTGTGATTCTAAGAGAAATGCATAACGTGCCTTTGTTGGGCACCCTGGATATCAGAAGATTGTGGAAGTAGTCAAGAGACATTACTTTTGGCTAGGTATGAAGAAAGAGATCGTTCAATACATCGCTAGATGTATGGAGTGTCAGAAGGTTAAAGTTGAGCATAGGCACCCAGTGAGGTTTCTGCAACCTTTACCCATTCCTGAGTGGAAGTGGGAAGTGGTGACATTTAACTTCATCATAAAATTGCCCAAGGCAGGAAAGCAGCATGATTCCATCATGGTGGTGGCGGACAAGCTTACGAAAGTTGCCCATTTCATTCTGTTAAAGCCTACTCACAAGGCAGCGGATGTTGTCGACATATTTATGAAGGAAGTGGCATGATTGCACGAGATTCCCAATACAATTGTGTCCGACAAAGACCCGTAATTCACCTTGAATTTCTGGAAAGGGTTATTCAAAGCGTTCGGAATGAATCTGAATTTCAGTACATATTATCATCCTGAGTCTGATGGATAGACAGAGAGGGTGAATAGAGTAATAGAAGACACGCTAAGGATGTATGTGATGGACAAACCATCAAAATCAGAAGACTACCTGCACTTGGTAGAATTCGCCTACAACAATGGGTATCAAGCATCATTGAAGATGAGCCCATTTCGAGCACTTTATGGCAGAAAGTGCAATACTTTAGTAATGGGATAATCCAGCTGACAGAGCAGTAGTTGGGCCTGAGTTGCTCAAGGAAATGGAAGAGCAAATGCTGATAATTAAGTAGAATTTAAAAGCTACCCAAGACAGGCATAAAAGTTATGCTGATAAAAACAAAACCCACAGAGAGTTTAAAGTGGGAGATCATGTTTTTCTAAATGTAAAAGCCAATAGAAGTTCCCTGAGGCTGGGAAACTGTTCCAAGTTGGCAGCAAGATTTTGTGGGCCATTTGAAATCCTAGAAAGGAATGGGCCAGTTGCATATATGTTTGCATTAGTTGCATCCATGATTGTACATAATGTGTTTCATGTTTCATTACTCAAGAAATATATACCTAATGCTAATCATGTAATCGATTGGAATGTGATTCAGGTGGAACAAGAAGGTGTCCTGCAAGTGCATCCTCTGCGCATATTGGACCAGAAAAGAAAATAGCTCCAGAATCAATTCATAAGGCTTGTAAAGGTCTAGTGGAACTAGTACGATCCTGAGGACGCGACATGGGAGCATGAAGATGCAATGCGGTCAGAATATCGCATTTTTTTTAAGATTTTGGAAATCTTGTTGATGATGTGTGAAAGTTGCACTGAGGACAGTGCAAAAATAAGGGGAGGGGATTGTAATACCCCAAGGACGTGCCCCAATTTCATTATGAATTGTAATTATGTTTTATAGGCTGGTGAGCCAAGTTTATATAAGCTGGTGGGCTTATGTGTTTATTAGGCCAGAGAGCCTAAGTGTTGAAGGCCAAGAGCCTGATTTTTGTACATGTAATGATACACATTATTAATATAAAAGCACCACTGTGTGTGGACCGACCACGATGAATGAGTGATGGGAGACTAAGCCTCCACAAAGTCTGGGTAAGGGAGAGGGGGTTGAAAGGTTTGGGAGAAGGGCTAATCTTAAGAGATTAAGTCCTTGGGAATAATAACTAAATATTATTCCAAAGATGTGTAAATGTTGATGTTTTATCCTATGTTCTTGGAAGAGGGAACATGTGAAAAATGGGGAGCATGTAGCCCCGGGGAGACAGGTGTCTACCTGGGCACATGCAATTAAAACCAGAGAAGGGATTCATGTTGGGGGTTCGACCTCCCATTCTCCATCCTCCATCTGAACTTATGGGTGTCCATGATCAACCTCTGTTTTCGGTGTTTGTTTTGGAGAATCCTTACCTGAACCATTAAGTCTCTGCGTGGGATATTTGTACAACCTCACACGGCCCTTAAACTTGAACCATGAATCTATCCTATATTGCTAGTTGGGAAAACTGAATGTCCCGTAATTTTTTAGCCTTGTTATGTTGTAGCATCTATCTGTCACCAGTTTGGGAAAGACGTGTTTGTGTTTCCCATGGACTATTGTGGTCAGGCAGTGCTTGACTGCGTATGGCTTGTTGGTCAGTGTATGTTCATGTTGAGCCTTGTAGTTTCCCGACTGCGTTGGAACCTGAGTTGAAGGAAACAGGTTGTCTGACCTGTGTGTAACACTCTCTCGAGGTGAGGGAGGTGGTTGTGGTTGAAAAGAACAGGTCGCCAGACCTATGAGAAACTCTCTCCAGGTGAGAGAGTGTGTTGAGGAAGTAAGGACTCCTGGAAGGGGTCCTATAGCTTCTATAGAAAATCCTTCCTCTGTAACTGTGTGTCTTCCCATTGACCTTGCATAGCCTAGGTTTCCCTACCCGATGGAGCTTAGTCCCAGCTCGGGGGTGACCTACTATTGAGAGTGTTGAGCAAAGCAGTCTAAGACTGGTAGGTTCGTGGAAGGTCTGCACGTAGTTGGTGGATTACTACAGTTTCAAAGATAAGATATTAAGCGGTTGGTGCTTAATATTATGTTTTGCTTATATGTTATCATGTATTCTGTTGCGCATATGAATTATTGTTGATGTCCTACATGATGTATTTTAGCATTAATCATGTGCTTACCCTGAATTTCTTAATTAAATCTATTAATTATATTTATTATGCATGTTATATATGTAAGTATGTGAATGTTCCACGCAGTAGTGTTTCCCAGCAAGTGGGTTGATGGCCGAGGATGTTACAAGAATGATCAGTAAACATCTTAAAATGTACTCCCAACAAGTAGTGTCTAAAATTTTGCAGTGCATATACCATAGCTAGTCCTTGTCTTTCAGTGGTAGTATAATTCATTTCAAATGTAGAAAGATTCCTGCTAGCAAAGGTTATAGGGTACTCGATATCTCTTGCTCCTGGATGTGCTAAGACTGCTCCTAGTGCAATGGATGAAGCATCGACATGAACATTGAACTCCTTAATCCAATTTAGAAAAACCAAGATAGGCATAGTGACCATTTTCTGCTTTAGTGTGTCGAAGATATGTTGGCATTCTTTTGTCCATTGAAACTTACTATCCTTCTTTAATAGCTTCTCCATGGGTGATGTTATCTGTGTATAACCCTTAATAAACTTTCTATAATATCCAATGTGTCCTAATGCAGTGTGCAACTGTCTAACCGAAGTAGGAGGAGGTAGATCAACAATGATAGTAATCTTGGAAGGATCTACCAACAACCCCTTCTTACACACAATATGTCCTAACAACACTCCAAAACGTGAAAAGAAAATACACTTCTTCAAGTTCAGGGCAATCTGACATTGCCTGCACTTTTCTAACATTAATCTCAAACATTCAATATGGTCTTTCAGTAGGCTAAAAATGGTCCAGTCATCAAAGTATGCCTCCAAAAACTTATGTAAAAATTCCTTAAATGCTTCGACCACCACCCTGGAAAAGATGGCTAGTGCATTATTCAAAGCAAAAGGAATAACAATGTATTTAAAAGAACCCCATTTTGTTGCAAATGTAGTCTTATGTCTATCCTCCTTGGCAATTCAGATCTAGTGGTAGCCTGGAAATCCATCTGTGAATGAATAAACTTCTTTTCCTCCTACATTATCTAGAACTTCATCAGTAAAAGGTGTAGGGAATAGATCATGTAAACATGCATCATTCAATTTCATTAGATCTACACAGATTATGATTTCTCCTGAATTTTTATCTTGGACCACCATAAGGTTGATCCATTCAAATTCTTCAACTGGTTCTATGATTCCTACTTCCAACATTCTATCTAATTCAATCTTAACTTTCTGTGTGTATTTGGGACTCAATCTATAAGGCCTCTACTTGATAGGTCTTGCATCTTTTTTCAAAGGAATCTTAATTTATCCCATGGGCCCTTTAATGCCCTTCATGTCTGTGAACTTGGTTGGGAACAATTCCTAGTACTCATGCAATAATTTTGTAATCCTACTAATAGTAGCATCATCCCAATAGTCTCCAATATTTGCCAACTTAAGTGTCTGTTCTGTTCCAATGCTAACTTTATTAACTTTAATAGGCTACCAAACAAAAGGTAATTCAATCCCTAGCCCTTCTATGTCTCTTTGTCCTTCAGTTTCTAAAATGTTTACATTCCTAGGGTCATCATCCTCATCAACATTAATATTATAACAACCTTGTAACCGATGAAGAGGCGCAGTCCATTCATCTACTTCTTGTTCATCAGGGAGTTTAGGTGCTTCCTCAAATACCTTTTGTCTTACAATTTGTAAAGCCTAATCTACTATGGGGTACTGACTTTCAAGTAGGAACGTAGCTATAAAGTTTTGGGTCATACCATACCAATCTGTAGTGGCTAAGCGTAATTCTGCTTGAAGATACTAGTTGATAGGTGTAGTATCTAAGGTGTTGATGAACTTATGTACCCATTGTTCTTTAGGAATGTTTCTCCAGGCTTCCTCATAACTTCGCACATGGTCCTAAGGAAAACTCTAACCTATGTATCGAACTTTGCAACCCTCAGCTTGGTTTGAAAATCACACTATCAACAAGGTGCGACATTGTACCCACTCTACGATGCTCCTCTTGTGTGCTCCCCACCATATAGTTGGTGTTTCTTTCAAGGCTTCATCTATTGCCAACATCCTCTGTTGTACTAGTACAATTATCTCAAACTAAACTACAAATGTCTCTAACTTATTCAAGCCATCAAATGTAGGAAGATTACTTACTTTTGTGTCAATCAAGCGAACTGCCTTGGTCAATCTAGCACACCTCCGTGTAGAGACTTCATACATTTTGTTTTGCTATTTTTCCAACGCTTCTTCTAAATCTGATGAGCATGCACTCTCACTTCGCCAACTTAGATTTCCATCTGTTGTGGGATTAATATAATCTTGTTTTCTTGTTGTCAATTTGTAGATGTTTTCTAGCTCATATGCACGGTCTTCTTCTCTTATAGGTTATGTGCATTTGTGACCTTCATCAAGGTCAAGAGGTGCAATGACACTAAGGCCATCACCTTCAAATGTCATTCTTCTCTTTTTTAGGTCAACAATAGTCAAATTGTTGAAGGCCCAATCAATACCAAACAACACAGGATAAGGACAGCTATCATCAACAATCTCGATTACTTTGAAGTCTGCAAATTTCCTTACCCCATCGATGTCCATAGGGACATGCTCTAATCTTCCAAAGGGACTCACTACCTGCTGGTTATCCATCCTGATCCTAATAGGAGATTAAATCAATTTAGGTTTTTCCATCAGTGCCCAAGTCTACTTCATCATAACATTTACTTATGATCCCAGGTCGAAGACCACATAGTCTATGTCGTAGTCTCCAATCTAAGCACTAAGGTGTAGTTCCTTTCTTGTCCTCCTTTTTCTAGATACTTGATTTGCGGCTCTACTCAGCAAAGGATCTACTCTTCCAATTTCATATTGTCTTATCAGGTGTTGAAATTCCTACACAACTCTTTCATATTTAATCAAATTAATACAAGTATGCAAGAAGTCCACAAGCTTGTTTACCTCTTTTCCTTTCCTAAGTGGGACAGACTAATCAAATGTTGGAGTCATTTCACATTCCCTTTCTTTTGTTTGTGCCCTAGATGAAGAAGCATCTTCTCCTACAAATTCTCTCCTTGCTTCTTCAAAAGTATGATTTTGTGTCCTTGGATCAAACAATTGTGTCTTATCTGTAGCTCTTCTAATCCCTAATCCATCTATAGTCTTTCCTGGAGTCACCTAATCTTCTCCTGTAACAGTGCCTCCCCTAGTAATAACAACAACTCTGGGATCCTCACCGCGAGGTTCATCTGATATTAGTTGTACTTGTTAGTTTCCACCTCGTCTTTCCAGAAGTTTAGCTAATAATACTGGACAATCTTCAATGACATGACCAAATGAATTACAATAGCTACAAGTGGTACAAGGGTTCTGACAATCCCTTTCCAAATGACCTGGCTAGGCGCATTTATAGAAAATAATCTAACCTCGACCTCGACCCATGCCTCCTCCTCGTCCTCTTCCTCTGAACCCACCATGAGGGTTGAAGTTTCCTCTTCCTGGGGAATTGAACTGTGTAGTATTACCTTCTGACTGTAATTATCCTTGAATTATATATGCATCCCTTGACCTTTCATGCATGAGGTCGTAAGCCCTATAGTCCTTCTCATCATGCCCGACAGATTTGCAGAATGTACAATAAATATTAGTGGGTGTCTGGACATATTTCTGCATATAATAGCATTCACCAGGGTGATGTCTAGTTCTACATACCTCACACAAGGGTAAAGTATCCTGCTTCAAAGGGTTAGGGGCTCCAGAGGCCAAATATTCATTAAATAGGGGGCAGTGCTCTTTGTCATGGCCCTCTAATTTACATCTGATACACCAGATGTCTTCTCTTTTCTCCTTTCATGTATCTTTCTTCATGTCTTCAACCTATAAAGATAAACTAGTTAATTGATTCAAAATTTGACTCATACCTGGGTTGGATTCTCCTACAAGGGTTGCTTCTAGTTTCATGGAAATCTCTAATGCTTCAACCTGCAAGGTGACCTTCTGTTGCATCAGAGGAACTATGATATGTGGTAGCAGGGTAGCGATGAACTATTCCTTATGTTGTTCATCTAGAATCTGAAAACTTAAATGGCATGTCAGGGTCTTAAACCTATGATCAAATTCCCAAATAGGTTCAGTCACCTTCTGCTTGATTTACTTCAACTTCGTAATTCACTATGACTCTAACTTAGGTTTCTTGAACTCTTCACTCGACGCAGTATTAATGTCATTCAATGGTTTAGGTTATACAGATCCTGAAACAAACTTCATATACCAGCTCAATGCGCGATCCCTCAAGGTAGTACTAAACTAAGCTCTCTTAACAGCTTCATCGATGAATTTCTTAATGCTCCATACAACTTTGCATAAGAACCAGTGCTGGTCAGGATCCTCAGATCCATCTCCTTTGAAAATGGGTAACCTCATTTCATCAGCCATGGATCTAACTTGGTTTCTCAACTGAGTATGTACTAAACTACTTGTAACAGTGCTTTGAGTGCTCTGATTACTCTGGTTACTTTGGTTACTTAATGCTGCTAAAAAAATAGGAGGAGTAATAATACTTACTTCGACAGTAGGCACATTCCCTCAAGTTTCTATTTCTTCTCGGTGAAGTTCCTCGGTCTCTACTTCCTCTGCCCTTGCGAACTCTAAATACTCTTCGTTTGATCTCCCTGCTTCTTCTCCACTGTATAAATCTTTATCTTGAGTCAATGGATCGTAACTCTTCTTAAATAGGTTTGCAAGCGGAACCTTTCTGAATGATCTCCCACTGCGTGTGTGTCCAGACTTTACGTCATTGTCGTTGTCTGAATTCTTGAACATTAGCTTTAAAATCCAATTGATTACTGTATCTTCAAGATATTCTTCTCATGCAATAGAATCTTAGTCTTCAGTTTTAAAAAGTGTAGAAACTTTCCTCTAGGTTCCTTGAAGAAACATCTCTCTGCTCAGCTATATGATTCCACTCTATCAATAGAAAATTCTATAATGTATCCTCCAATAGTGTTATCAAACCGGAGATCCACCACTCTAGACATAGCATTATCGATTGTCTTGACCTTCTTAATCAACGTCAATGTCCAAACCACGGGTGGTCTAGATCTGATCTCAAACTGGGTGTCTACTAATCTAGCTAACCACTCGTACAACTCCTTATGAACTCTTGCAAAGAAGATCTCATGCACGTCAGTAAAGATGTACCTTCCCAACCAGTCTTTTGTACTAATTCTAGGGTTCTTGTTCTGAGCTATGGTGAAGTCCCTTTCTTGTTCTTCTATCCACTTTTGAATCTCTGTCTTCGATGGAAACCACCTTGACATTCCCTCAAAAATATCCCAGTCCCAGAAACAAAACCATTTGTTGGCAAAGGGAAAGACCTAGGGTTCAACTCTAATAACACACCAACAAACCCTAACTACTGTCCCTTTCGAAAACACCCGCGAAGCAGATGAAGTCTCACCCGAAGTAGTAATTGGGGGGTTGTAGGACACAGGTGTCTACAACTAGAGAAAATGCAAGATGATTTCAGAGAAACAACACAGTATATCCTAGAGATTCTTAATGGTCTTACACTTAGTTTTGCGAAGTTAGTTATATCTCTTATATTTAATAGGGAACACAACAATGCAATAAAAACATAACAGATAGCAAGTAACACAACATCAATCACAAAGAAGAACAAGATTTACGTGGTTCACCCTCCCCCTAGGGCTACGTCCACAAAACTGTGTTTATTGATTAAGTATATGGAAAATACACAGTTCTATCTGCAGAATCAGCTGCAGATCCTTCTCCTTCTTCCTTTTTATTCCCCTCCTTGCACACCCAATTGCAGGATAGATCTTCGCACCCAGCAGAAGATCAAAAATACAAGACAGCTCTAAGAAATAATACTTCTACCTCCCCAAGAAAATAATAAAAACATCAACAACAACCCCCTCTCAACTCTTCTAGACCTCTTTTTATACATTTCATGACTCCTAGACAACCCTAGACCGAAGTCTAGGTGCAAAAACCCTAGGTACCAAAACCCTCCTTTTAAGAACTTCGTCAACATGTTCCTCCTTCTTCTTCACGCAGTGCTCCAAAGAACCCATTGATGTCTTCTTTCGCTTGCTAAATTGTCCATGATCCATCTTCCTTTCTCCTTTGTCTTCCTATATCTTCTCTTTCAATGGCTTGCTTTCCATTACTTCGCTCCTTCTTTTCTGCTTCTTTAACTTCTTTGATCCCTCCTCACTTTGTGTGCCTTCTGCGCACTTTATACTTTGTCTTTCGTCTTCCTTAATCTTCGCTTTCTTCCTTATACATGACCAAGGGCCAAAATCTCCTGATCCTTTTCTTCTAGATGATATTTCTTTAACTTGGGGAAATTATTTGCAAAGTGGCCATACTCATGGCACGATTTGCACTGGAATGGGAGTTGTTCATAGTCAACTTTTTGGATGTAGGACCAATTATCTGAAGTGAGATGGAAGCCTATCGCAACCATTTTTACAGATCTTCTTCTACACAAAGATGATCGCAAGATTGGAGGCCTTCTCATGGTTTGGCTTGATCAATGAATCTACCCAACATGTTTCCTATATTTTTCAGGGTTTCACCATTCCAATAGTGTAGGGGGAGAAAGGGAAAACATACCCACACTTGGACTGCTAAAGGAATTTCATTTTTTGTGCTAA
Organism: Picea engelmannii; assembly: GCA_009831015.1. Lineage (NCBI taxonomy): Eukaryota > Viridiplantae > Streptophyta > Pinopsida > Pinales > Pinaceae > Picea > Picea engelmannii. Next base: position 999,660 of record ML785379.1, read on the forward strand.
AGTCAGGAGTCCACTTATTCATATGCATTCCCCTTGAACCCATGAAGTATGGACCACTCTTGAAGATTAGATCTCTATCGACTTTATTTTCAAAAACAAAACAAAGAACCCCTTACCACAAAACATTGAGGACATTTTCCCTTCAATCTCTTTCTTTCCGTTATGATCCAACCATTGATTCATTGCTCTTGGAGAGGGCCACAGCCCCATAAACTAACCAATCAACTCGTTCTCAGTTATTCAAGGGGAGAATGGACGAGAAGTGGATGAGTGCACTAGAACTTTGGGAATCTCGTCGATCTTCTTCATGAAACGAGAAGGAGGGGGACATTTCACGTTCTTGGTATAGGAAGCGATTAAATCCTGGAAAGTTGCAATATCTTGGGGGGGAAGGGAGGAAGAGGGGGCTCCTCCCCTCTATCTAGAAGCCATGAGACCCGCAGACGTGACACACCTGAGGAAACCCTAGCCACAGAAAAAAAAAAAAAAAANACATACCCCATAGTCAACAGCGTTAGAAATTATTATTAATCAACTTGCTTTGCATTTATTGATATTTAGCCAATGTAATAAAACCTACATTATCATGTAATAACACCTACATTACCATAGTACATAAGATGGTTCTAAGATTGATTATATGCTCTATACAATCCAACGTGTGATATGTCCTTGCATTGTTCATTTCCTCTAGCTTACCTACCACACATTACATGCATACTCTAAACTATTTCCTTTTTGGATTCACCAAATACACCTTTGTGCTTATTGGGGTTTCTTAATATCAATGCATTTTTCAATATTTAATGAAATTTGTTTGAGTTGAACACTATTTTTTTAAATGATCAATGTCCCAACCCATGTATTATTAAAGGCCTCTAAAAATAATTCAAACACATTTAAGATGCATTTCTTAGAAAGATGTGATATAAGGTGGTTTACATTACCCGTTATAATAAACTTCAGCCACAATGTATAAATTTTGATTAATTTTTCCCATTTGAAGCCACAATGTATAAATTTTGATTAATTTTCCCCATTTGAAGGTATGTGCTCTCTGAGAGCATTATTTTTTTCACTAGGTTATGTCTTTTACCGTAGTAATGACCAAATTTGCTAGATCTAAAACTTCACCTCTCCACTAGGTTTTTTAACACTTTACAATAAATATTTATTTCCCTAATGTTAGGGAAGTTTCACAGTTATATGAGGGGTAGGTGTGGAAAAGTTCAATATTTTGAAAAGGGTTTGAAAATATGAAATATATAAAATTATACTTAAATTGTACATGTTGCTTAAAAATTCAAATAATCACATAAACATACACAAAAATAGTAATTCCAAAAAGAGATGTACATAGGTATAGGAGGAGGAGGAAGAGGAAGGTTCAAAAAACTTCAAGATAAGTTTTGGAAATATGGAATATATAAAATTGTACATGTTACTTAGAAATGAAAATAATCATATAAAATTACATAAACATACTTAATAAAATAATTTTAAAAAAAAGATGTACATTGGTCTCAACATAATTTGTATTTTACACTCTAAGCATAAAGATAAAACGAAAAATTTAAACCTCTGCAACTAAGAAACATGCTTCAAAATCATAATTGGTGACAACATCTTTATTTGATGCTTTATTAATCTCAATAACATCACTAAAATGATCTACATATATTTTTTTGCATTCTTTAAAACAAACTTCTCAAAGGTGAGAATTATCATCATCATTTGCAATAGAGTGTGTCAACAATCATAATTTATTATGGACATACAAAATATTTGTCAATTTTTTTTAGCCCTAGGCAGGTTTTTAACTTATAAAGTGAAGAGCTTTGACAAGGGGGCCTCACAGGGGTTTAAAGTAGTTCATTTTTAGTAAATTAATTTGTGGAGTTTTTTTTTAAAGAAAAGGTTTGGAGGTTCCATTGGACTAGTTTAACTAGTTTGAAAGGTTTGAGACCTAAACAACTTGGTAACTATGTTATATATATGTGTGGGTAACTATGTTATATATGTGCGGGTGGATCTCACTCCAAATAGAGGATGTCATTTTATATATGTGTGGGTGCATCTCACTCCAAATAGAGGATGTCATTTTATATATGTGTGGATGGATCTCACTCCAAATAGGGGATGTCATTGTTGGAATAGAGATTGCCAATAAGAAATTAATAATCAATTTGCATTATGATGTTACATTGTTTACATGTCTTTTGCATAGAGTTTTGAACTTATGGGTGTCAAATGTATTTTGTTATAAGTGAATCCTCACTCTTTGTATATGTTTGACGATTTCCCATATATTAGGGATCTGGTCTTCAATGATGAAGATTAAATAACCTAGAGAATAAATCTTTGGAATAGTCCAATTGTTTTTTGTTGTAACAACCCTAATTAATTCTTTAATTATCTTTAATAATAAATTTTAGTTTAATAAATATTAGTTTAATGAATTATTAAAATAGATTTTACGAAGAGTTTATTATAATATAATTATTATTGGTAGTTGAACCAATTTATGGGAGGGATAAGGTGGTTGAGGGATTAATGAGGGAAAGGCGGTTGGACAAAGGAAGGGGAGGAGGAAGATAAGGGGAAAGAGAGGACTCGGGAAGGGGGATCTCTTTTTGGTCGAGCGATATTTTTAATTTATGGGAAGGTGAGAAATTTGGAGAGGGAAAAGGAGAAGGGAGGAAATAGTTTGGGCTGCATCAGTTTTGCTTACAGTTTGCTTGAGGACTCTCATAGGGGCACGTGTTGCTTAGAATTTTGGGCTCGAGGGCCAGGAAACCGTAAGGATTCCTAGGGCTAGGGAGCCGGAGAGGTTGTTCCTAGTTGGTTGGGAGGTTACTCAGTTTGGGCAGGATTCATCAGCTTCAGGTTCAGCATCAGGGTGAGGTAAATACCTCATGCTCATTATTATGTTGTTGTTGTTCATTATTATGTTGTTCATTATGCTCATTATGTTGTTGTTCATTTTTATTCAGGTGAGCATTATTATTATGTTGGAACAGTAAATAAAGAAGTAAATAAGATAGAATTTATACATTTATTTTTTATTTTTATGAGGCTCTGTATGCACAATCCTTACACATGGTATCAGAGCCAAGTTTCAAAAACTTGGACCAGGGCCTACCCACCTACCCACCTGTAAGAATGAAGGTTTAGGAATGTTGTTCCAAAAATAACCCAGAAATTTAAGCAACCCTGAAATAGTTATATTGAAACCCTTTACAACAATTTGGAAAAGCGACCCTGAAACCCTCTAACCACAACTAGTAAATAACCAGAAATAAGCATGAAATGTCAATGAACATTTCATGAACTTGTTCACCTGTACAAGTGAAATCCTTCACCTATACAAGTGAAATCCTTGAAAGGAGTTATGTAAATAGAAATAATTAAACACATATAAATAATATATATATGGAAAATATATAGGAGTAAAAAAAAAAAGTATGGGCCAAGC
>ML785379.1:1003184-1015252 GCA_009831015.1 Picea engelmannii
TACCAAGGCAAGGTAGAAGGACGAGGGCCAAAATCGAATGACAAGAAGCAAGAGATTGTGAGTACACAAGATTTGAGGAATTTGAATTTGTATTTTAGTTGAATTCGTATTAAAATGGCCAATGTGATCGTATTCTATAACTATACACATAATGCAAACTCCAGAGACCTTCAAAATGTCGGATTTAACCAACAAAATCTGTAATAAACAAGAGGAACCTAGGTGGGGAAGTTTGCAACACCTAAAAAGTTGAATGATGAGTGCAACATCCTCCAAAATAATAGCCCTTCAAATAGCTAACCTTCAAACAACTAATGTCAGCTTCAAAAGACACAGATACAACTAATGAGAGAGACCATAGACGGCGTCCAATTTGGCAATTTCTAAATGATAACATAAATGTCTTTCATGCTTTAATTTTTACTTTCTCACCTTTTAACTTCACAGACAAGGGTTTGTTGCGGAGTACTCCGTGGAGTCCCTAATCTAGTTGGGGTACGTGAGGATGATTCTCAGGGAGCTCCCCATTTGGTAGGGGAATGGGCTGGGCACAAGAAGCATATTTCTAAAGTCCCCAATGGAACTCCTACCCTTTTCGGAACATTTTCAAGGAGTATCAAACTCCACTGGAACGCCACAGCACCGTAAACATGGTGGGAACAAATCCCCACGCTACATATAAAATAAGTTCCACCGTAGGGCTCGAAGCCACGGCCATAATGATACCCTCGTAGATTCCTTTATCTGCACTCTCCCATCATTCCCATTGCTTAAGTCAGACGCCTTCCCTCCTATAAACGTACAGGCACGAGAACTGTCCAGAATGATAAGAGCTTTGCACTCTACCCACTTAGCTAGACGAACCATACAGCACAAGCGGCAAACCACAATGGAGAGGAGTCTATGCAATCTCCAAGCCCACAAGCTACCTCGGCCTGCCTCATTACAGTTCCAACCCTTGGAGCGACGGAGCACCCAAGTTGAAAGAGGTGTCGTTGCCTCCCTTTTTGGTCGCCACCAGTGGCAGAGACATGCTCATAGACCATGGCCTCGATTACTGTGATTCATTGAAACAGTGTGGTAAGAGCGTGGAGGTTGTGGTGTTGGAGGAAGAAGGGAACAGTTTCTACACTCTGAAACTCCACTGTCACTCTTCTCCAGGTTTGAATCGCGGTGTTTTCCTCTGCGAAAACCCTTCAATGGCAGCCACTACCACCAGCACCCAAGCCACGAGCCATCAAGCACCAAACAAAGGAGAATCCATGAGAGACCACGGGCAGAGAGAGGAAAGAATAGGGAAAACCTCGTGTGCTGGAATTAGAAACCGCAGGAGTGAATTCAGGGTTAGGGTTTGTTTAGGGTTTGTGTAGTTGTTTTTTTATTATTATTATTTTATTTTTAGGCTTGGACAAGTGGAAAAAGAGGGAGGGGGCACGTGGGCCTCATGCGAGGTCCCACGATGCCCAAGGTTATTCGATGTTTTTTTTATATATATTATTTACGAGATTAATTAAATTGATTAAGTTCGTTTATTCAGTTATATATATATATATATATATATATATATAAAGTTATAAATTAATTGTTTTAATTAATAAAAATTAATTAATTAATTTTTTTTAAAGAAAACAATTAAAATAAATTTAAAGGGGGTTATAGTTAATGAAACTTGTGGGTTATAGTTCAGTGAATCCAGTAAATTTAAAGTGGGTTATAGTTAAGTGAACGTGTGGGTTATAATTAATGAAAGGGGGTTTTGTTTTCTATTATAAAGGTTAAACTTATAAGAGTCATAATTATAGTTAATGAAAGATTAATTAATTGATTGATTAAAGAGAATTGAGTTATGTAAATTAATTTTAGGGATTAATAACTTGATGAATGATGAGACTAAGTGTATTATAATTAATGTTATAAGAGTGATTAACATGAGTGGTGCATATTGTTACAAGGATTGGTTTGATGATTGATTATACACACAAGTTAGAGTAATTGAAGATTACAGTGTAGCGCTAGCATAGCTAGCAAGGTGAGAGAGTTGCTAGGATTCATGAATGAAGCTACCAATATTAGAGGCTTTCGACCCCGAACTTTAGCCACTTACCCTAAAGAGAGTAATGTTTGTTTACAAACAAGTAAAAAAAAAAAAAAACTTACGCCTAACCCTATGTTTGAAAGTATAAGTTGAGCGAATGTGAAGTACCTTAGACTCTTCCCTGACAAGAATTTGGTTTGATGCAGATTCAATTGTTCCATATGGTTAGGACTTGGGGAAATCGAGTTCAAGGGGAATCATCACAAGGACCGCCAATGCCAGTGCTACCACCACCACCGCCTAAATTAGCTCTCATTTTGCGCTCTTTGGAGGCTATTAATGAGACTTTAAAGGGGCGTCAGCCAATAGGGGTCGAAGTGGAACCCCCACCATCTAGAGTGGGTAACCCTGAAGCGTCAATGGATTCAGGGGGAGGGCCTCAACCTGAGTACATCACTAGATAACTGTAGAAGATCAAACTCCCAGAGTTTTTCGGGGGTCGTGCCAGTGAACGTGCAGAGGCATGGTTGGAAGGAATGACATGATGTTTCACCTTAAGAGACTATGCTTCCACATCAAAGGCGAAAATAGAGATATTTCAGTTGAGGGACAGTGCCTTGAACTGGTGGGGCAACCTGGAGAGGTAGTTACACCTTACCCCAAACACCATCTCAAGGGAACTTTTTGAGGAAAGGTTATGGAGGAAATATTTTCCGGCTTACTATAAGGAACAGTAGATGGGAGCATTTCATGCTCTAGTATAGGGAAACATGACCATGGAAGAGTACGAGATCAAGTTCATGGAGTTGGTAAAATATGTTTCGTACATGGATAATGATCAACGACATGCAGAACGCTTAGTCTATAGGTTAAACCCTAAGATAAAGGCCATGGTACGGATGTGGAAACCGTCGTCAGTAGCAGAAGAAGTTGAAAATGCACGTTATGCAGAGGAACATATGAGCTTAAATGGAGGTATGAGATCGAGCTTTCCACAGCATCTTGGATTCGTTGTAGTACCTTTCAGTTTGACAAAATGCGCTAGCAGTATTCATGAGCCTCATGAATGGTGTATTCCGAAAGTACTTAGTCTACTTTGTACAGGTCTTTCTAGATGATATCCTCATCTATTCCAAGAACGAAAGAGAACATGAGGAACACTTGTGAGTGGTGTTTTCCTGCCTTAGAGAGAACAAATTGTATGGAAAGTTGTCAAAGTGCTCTTTCTTCTAAAAATAAATTCACTATTTAGGCCATATCATTTACGGTGAAGGAATCTCTATGGAACAAGAAAAGGTAAAGGCCATTATGGAATGCCCAGTGCTGAAAAATGCTCATGAGGTAAGAAGCTTCATGGGGCTAGTAGGTTATTATCAGAGATTTATGGGAGGGTTCTCTAAAATAGAGAAACCCATCTTCAGGTATGAATGGACAAAAGAATGTGATAGTGAATTCATCGAGCTAAATAGGTTACTAACCAGTGCACCAATTCTACGAGTGTCGGATATGGAAAAAGACTTCACAGTTTGCACGGATGCCTCGAAGAAAGGGCTGGGGCCGTGCTAATGCAGGATGGAGGAGTGATAGCGTATGCGTCGAGGAATTTGAAGCAACATGAGGATATTTACGCTACTCATGATCTGGAGTTGGCAGCTGTAACGATAGATCTGAAACTTTGGAGGCATTATCTAGTGGGGAGAAATTTTGAGCTCAAAACGGACCATGAAAGTTTAAAACATCTCTTCACACAAAGGGATATCAATGCCAAGCAGAGGCGATGGAGTGAGTTTATGAGTGAGTATGATTTTGGAATTTCATACATCAAGGGAAAGGAGAATGTGGTCGTGGATGCCATGAGTAAGAGACCACGTGTCTTCTCCTTGGTACCCTTAAAAGTCAATCTGAGGGAGCGTGTGTTGATGCAACTCCTTGGAGATAGTTGGTATTTAAATGTTACTTCAACCCTTCATAGTGGGAGCCAATTAGATCCAAAGTATGAATGATATAGCCTGGAAGCAGATGGACTATTAAGATATCAAGGAAGGATGTACATCCCCGAAGGTGGGGATATTCGAAGCATCATACTGAAGGAAGCCCATAGAGCACTTTATTGTGTGCATCCGGGTGTGAAGAAAATGTACGCAGACATGAAGAAGTTTTTCTTTTGGGTAGGCATGAAGTGCGATGTAGTCCATTTCGTCGCCAAGTGCCTAGAGTGTCAACAAGTGAAAGCTGACCACGACCACCACCACCCAGAAGGTCTCCTACAACCACATGATTTCCCTATGTCCAAGTGGGAAGTCATTTCTATGGATTTTGTTGTGGGGTTGCCGCTCACATCTCATAGACACAATGCCATTCTTGTGATAGTTGATAAGTTGACCAAGAGTGCTCATTTTATTCTGGTTAGAGACACTTACGATGTCACTGATGTGGCACGCATGTTTGTAAGTGAGGTCATCCATTTGCATGGGATACCCAAGAAGATCATTTCAGATAGGGACTCTAGATTCACTTCTAGGTTTTGGACAAGTTTTCAGTCAGCGTTGGGGGTGCAGTTGAACTTAAGCACAACTTATCATCCTGAAACAGATGGGAAAACTGAGAGAGTAAATGAAGTCATGGAATACATGCTTAGGATGTATGTTATGGATAATCAAACCCATTGGGAGAAGTACCTACCTTTGGTAGAGTTCGCCTACAATAATAGTTTTCATAGCTCCATTGGAATGCCACCCTACGAAGCTCTGTATGGAAGGCCATGCAGAACACCGTTGAGTTGGGAAAGGTTAGAATACCAAGTGACAGTTTGGCAAAAATTGATTCAAGAGATGAAGGAACATGTGGTTCAAATTAGGCAGAGACTAAAGGAAGCACAGGATAGACAGAAAAGTTATGTTGATGCGCATAGGACTGACAGAAGTTATAAAGTGGGAAATCAAGTTTGCATTCATATCAGGCCTAATAAGAGTACCATTTGGTTCAGGAAGGGGACAAAGTTGTCACCTCGATTTATAGGATGATTTAAAATCCAAGAGAGAATTGGACCCGTTGCCTATTGTCTCGTACTGCCACCCCACTTGCATAAAACTCATAATGTTTTTCATGTATTTGTCCTACGTCATTATGTTGTTGACGAATCTCATAAACTGAATTGGAAGGAATTACAGGTATCGGACGTGGGAACCCTCATGGTAGAACCGTTATGCATATTGGACCATCAATTTCGACAGCTCGGGAACCATCTGGTAGACCAAGTTAAGGTCCAGTGGGACAAGTATAGTCCAGGATCTGCTACTTGGGAGGATGTCGAGACATTACAACGAGATTATCCCTTACTTTTTTTACCACCTTGAGAATATGTTTCTCGAAGGTTGGGTGTATGTAATGCCACCTTTTGACTTAGACAACTAGGATTACCTGAGGCCTAATCACCTTTATTTTCTATTCACTGTGAAACTATTAATGATCCACTTGAACTTTTAAGACGTAGGAACCTATGTGAATGTCAATTCTATGAGTGTTTAACGTTATTTAAACGATGATGGATATTATGCAATCTATTATGTGAATGTCAATTCTATGAATGTTTAACGTTATTTGAATGATGATGGATATTATGAAATCTATTATGTGAATGTCAATTCTATGAATGTTTAATGTTATTTGAATGATGATGAATATTATGCAATCTATTATGTGAATGACAACCCTATGCATGCTTAACGTTATTTGAATTATGGGGATATTATGCGATCTATTTCTAACTTGAAAATTTTGAAATTTAAAGTTGTTGGTATGTGGATACCAAATTGAGATTATGGTTGAATGCATTTACATGATGACAATGCATAGATATGTATGAGTTTGTGTTATAGACTAATCTGCAGGTCAATGGGCTATGAAATAGCCAAATAATAATGGTAATAAAAGCAGATGTCATGAACACCGACCGAGAAACAAAATGGTATGAATCTTTGTATGTGAGGTTATGTTGGTTCAAATGCATTTCTATGATATGTGGACCAGTGCAGGTTTTCAGGTGGTGAGACTGCCTAAAACTGAATACACAATGAAAAAATTCCCAGCAACATAGTGCCATTGTATATTCCATGGTAGGGTGTGGACCCTAGTCCTATTAGGAGGGGTGAAGGCATTTCCCACCGTGTATCCTCTGAAACCTGGAATCATGGGAGGATAGTGTTAGCTCACACTCCCCTAGACATGTGATGATGATTGTCAGTTGCCTGTTGGGGAAGCTTGGTCAAGAGAGTGACACTTTTGCTTATGGGTTCTATTTGGAGTTAGGTCAATATAGTTGACACTCCAATATAGTCTAGCAAAGGAAGGATAGGGATGGAAGACGGAAGTAAGTTAGGGAGGAAGGATGAATAGAAATAGTTGAGAGTGTATGGGAATTTTGCCTTATAGTGGAATTTATTGTTTTCCCCCTTTGAAAAACAAATATGTATATATGTATATTCATAATTACTTAACTAAACTACAATTGTCTAAATGAACTTTGTTGAGCTAAATTATTGTACTTAAGGGATTTTGCGAACATTTTAATTGGTTTATTATCTTTTATAAAATGAATAGTCTTGTTGATTGGATTGGACGCATACAAGAATTACTATAGGTGTGATAATTATTGTCATTAGTACATGCGTGAGACTTGTATGTGCTAGCTACACATGCATTTCTTGCACATGTACACTAGTATGTATAAGTTTTATTTTGCTTGCTTACTGATAATGTTGTTTATTGGATATGAATGTATGAACCATGTGTCATTTCCCTTGTATTGTAAATTACTCTGACTTCGGGACAAAGTTTCTTGAAGGGTGGGTGTATGTAACAACCCTAATTAATTCTTTAATTATCATGAATAATAAATTTTAGTTTAATAAATATTAGTTTAATGAATTATTAAAATAGATTTTATGGAGACTTTATTATAATATAATTACTATTGGTAGTTGAACCAATTTATGGGAGGGATAAGGTGGTTGAGACATTAATGAGGGCAAAGCGGATGGATAAAGGAAGGGGAGAAATAAGATAAGGGGAAAGAGAGGACTCGGGAAGGGGGATCTCTTTTTGGTTGAGCAATATTTTTAATTTATGGGAAGGTGAGAAATTTGGAGAGGGAAAAGGAGAAGGGAGGAAACAGTTTGGGCTGCATCAGTTTGGCTTACAGTTTGGCTTACAGTTTGCTTGAGGACTCTCATAGGGGCACGTGTTGCTAGGAATTTTGGGCTCGGGGGACAGGAAATTGTGAGGATTCCTGGGGCTAGGGAGCTAGAGAGGTTGTTCCTAGTTGGCTAGGAGGTTACTCAGTTCGGGCAAGATTCGTCAGCTTCAGGTTCAACATCAGGTTGAGGTAAATACCTCATGCTCATTATTATGTTGTTGTTGTTCTTTATTATGTTGTTCATTATGCTCATTATGTTGTTGTTCATTATTATGTTGTTCATTTTTATTCTGGTGAACATTATTATTATGTTGGAACAGTAAATAAAGAAGTAAATAAGATAGAATTTCTACATTTATTTTTATTTTTATGAGGCTATGTATGCACAAGCCTTACATTTGTGTAGTTCTTCCATATTTATAGGAACATTTCCCAATGTTTTCATTCAATATGCACCAAAAACAACTTCAACTCCTCCCATAGGCACAATAGACAAATTATCTCTTATTGAATGATTTGATATTTACTTAAATATTCTTACATTATCAAATGATCATGATTTGTGAGAAGTTAGCAATAACAACGTTAAAAACTTCATTTGTATAGAGTCAAACCTGATAAAGTAACTAGAGTAGCATAAAAAATTGCAAGTACTTCCAGCAACAACTATTGCTAAGGTTGTTTTTTATTATAAGTACATAGCCTTATTGTTTGAGGTTATAGTAATATTGTGATGGTGAAAAGAGACTTGAGGGTTTAGTGGTTCATCAATATGACAACCTCCAATGACTTATTCTCTAATCCCTTTTCATTCTTACAATAAAATAATTAACCAACTCAATTGTGTTTATTAGAACCTGCCAAAGAAGGTAATATAGCAATCACCAAGATGTAAACTTACCCCTAAATTGATATTAAGAAGTTCATTTTACAAAACATTTACCAACCATTTCCAAGATTTTATAAAATATATAATTAATTTAACTTTTTTGCAAAATAAAATTTATTTTTGAAATTTTGAAATCATTTTTTTCATTAGTAGAGACATCGTGATGGAACATAATTTCCCCTGATGTGATTGAATTTATTTTAGAATTTGTCGGAGTTTTAAATTCATTTAAAAATGTAAAATTCATAAATTTGAAACCTGCTCACATTATTAAATGTGTTGCATATATTTAACACCCCCTGACATGACAATTGTTCCTGATACTGCTCATACCTTGCCTATATTTAAGACCCTGACACAGTATCGCACGTCTCAAAGTTTCATTAGACATTTAGAAGTTTAATTTTTGTCTAACACCCTGACGTTAAAAACATGCACCAGTACATCGCTTATTCCTCCCTCCATTTCCAAATGTGTTATTATGTTTTTGTAAAATTTTCCACAAGCTCAACCCATTCCATCAATTCATGATAGATCAATAGTCTTCATTGTTCGCATCCTCATATATCAGATCAATAGTATGCATCATCCATCAAATTGCCTCTGCATGCAAGGTAGGTATCACATACTGCAAGGTCATGCCTTTTCATATAGCCTTAAGTCTTCTCAAGTGTAAGACTTTTGAGGCCTACCGTAGCCCAACCTGTAGGCAATCAAGAATGATGCAAGATTAAAAGTGCTACCTACAAAATACATAACTTAACTTAGGAAAAGAGTTAATTTCATTTTATAGACCTCATTCCATTTTAAGTTTATTTCTTTGATTAATTTCATCTATTATAATTTGTGTAAGGAAATGAACAAGTACCAAATTCTAAGGTTTACGCATTTTTTTAGCCTTAGTTTTTTCTATGTTGTTTGTTACCAAACAACAAATGTTAATCAATGAGAAGAAGATATCACATACCAGGGATGAAATGATAAAATACTGGTGGTAGTAACTTTGCAGCTCGAGGAAAGGTTCTACCAGATCCTCTATGCATACCAGTATAGTGTTGCTTCTAGGAGTGAGCTTCCTTTTTTATATTCAGCAAAGACTGAAGTTGGCGTAGGATAAAAATTTTAGCAGAAGGAAAAGCCATTTTTCGTTACCATATCCTACTATATATACTATGCTTAAGTATACCTCTTGTATATGCTAGGATTTTTAGTGATCTAGATGGATACCGGTGGCCACCAACCTATTCCAACTGGCTCATCTTGGCGGTTTTTCAATTTGACAATTTTTTCCTAGGTTTCGGGTCTTGAACTTTTGGGATCGTTTTGAGGCCCTAAACAACGTTTTTAGGGATCGCCATAGTAAAACTATAGATTGAGTCAAATTTTGACTTCATTATGTGTATTACTCGAATATACCTTTCCAACGGGCTATCATGTGCCTAAAATGAAGATCATATGCAAAATTTATGACCCCATGACATTGATGTACTAACTTACCCCAACAGGGCCCACATGAATTTTGGCACTTCATATCCTAGGGTTAGGTTTTTGGATGTCTAGGGTTTTTTCATTCATGTTTATTGTAAAAAGATTTTGAGAACCTCATTGTAATCATATTCTTTCAAATGAGCGTAGTCATCGCATCTCTTCTCAGAGAAAAGTCACCACCATTCTAGCAAACTTGTTTTTAGTTTACATTTTATAGTTTCAACATATTTCCTTATTGAATAGAAGCTAGTTTTATTGTACCTATGTTATTTTTCCTTGTGTATCTGTGTTAATAATAATAATAATCTATGTTCATTTCGTTCCGCTCATAAAATATGGATCAGTGATATTAGAGTGGTTTGATACTTGTTGTTTTTAGTGCATGTCCTCGATGAGGTCAGGCTACAAAGAGTTCAGTCTCGAGCTTGTTTCTCTTTAGGACAAAAGCTCTTGCATGCCCAAGAGACCTTCCATGGTGGGAGAAAATAAATATGATGGGACAGGAGATCCTTTCAAACTATTGCTTGAGGAAGCCCTTGTGCAACAGAGGAACGAGATGATGGATAATTTTGCGCAAAACCTTCGACGGCTACCAACAAGTGGCACATCTTTCTTGAGTGGAGGCATCGCCCCCTTCAAGGTATATATCAACTTTGATATTCCTATATTTGAATATCATATAGACGCATATGTTGTAGACAAATGGTTAAATATGCAAGAAGGTTATTTTTTTGTCCATAACTTTTCGAATAGAGAAAAGATTACTTTTGCGCTCCTCAAAGTCGTTCCCCATGTCAAATATTGGTGGGAGAATTTTTGTTAGCAAAAGACAACAAAGAAACCCTCATTATTTACAGTCACACTCACCTGGGAGTCCTTATGGGATGCTATTAAGGAACAATACTACCATGTTGGAAGTTATGACGACCTGTATACACAATGGACCACACTGCGACAAGAAAGGGACAAAGTAGTGCCAGAGTTCACAAATATCTTCCCTACCTTGTGCACCAAGATGGGTATCAAATATTCTAAATGAAATATGGTGTTAAAGTATCGTGGTGGTATGCATAGATACATCCAATAAGAAATGTAGTTTCTGTACATCTCATCCTTGGGCGCAACCTACCGATATGCCATTAAAATTGAGCAGAAGCTTAAAAAAAAGACGCGACAGTTTGGGTCTGGAACCCCTCACAGCATAAGCAGGGCAAGGGCATCCCCAACCTGTAGAACAAAGGGAAATGAAAATATGGACAGCCTCAGGACAACCAGTCTAAAATGTAATCAAAGAAGGACAATGGAAAGACGTGTTGGATTAATGAGAGTGGGCTTGAATCAATAATAGAGAAATTTAATCCTTTTTAACCATATAATCCAAGTTTTATATCAATGTAGCATTATCATCCAATAACTACAGAGTAAATAAGCAATGAACAATCATACACATACACAGTACTCCAGTGTTTTACGTGGAAACCCAAAGCGGGAGAAACCCACAGAATGATTTTTCTTATATGTCTTGAAGAATTACATTCCTTGGAAGCACCAACTTCCTTTGTTTTCCAGCTGCAACTGGAAGGAGGCTCCAACCCCCTAGTTTCTCAAGCTACAACCTGAGGAAATATCCAACACCCCAATTCTCTGTCTACAACCAAAAGGAAGCTACAACCCCTTATGTTCTTCGGATACAACCACATGTCCTTTCCCTGTCCAACCACCCTAACATATAAGTAGAATGACGGAACCACTGCCACACTATCACTATGATATATACTGTTGTAAACCTATACCAATCAACTTGTAATCAACCTATATCATAATCAAGTGCATCAACCCTGCACCAACCTGTACCTCAACCTGTAATCAACTTGTACCATAAACAAGTGCATAAACCATGCACCAACCTATACAAAACCTGTACCATAAACAAGTGCATCAATCATGCACCAAACTGTACAAAAATTGTACCATGAACAAGTGAATCAACCATGCACCAAACCCGTACAAAACCCGTACCATGAACAAGTGCATCAACCATGCACCAAACCTATACAAATAACCTGTCACAACAACATGTCGAAACAATCTATCACAACAACTTGTCTCATGAATCTTATCAACCAAATCAGATCTACTCACCAAGATCAATCACCAAGACAACTCTCAAATATGTGCATCAACCAAGCATAGCACAACAACTCATAATCATCACCAAGATCAATATGTGCTTCTAATAATATACCAATACAAGTATGCTACATCATCCATAAACTATGTGTCAACAATACTACTAACAAGTGCCTCCAACCATTCACCAAGTATGTACCAATTATGTATCAACTACTCATCAAATATGACTCATCAAGATGTACCAACATCATCAACTATACACCTCATGTATGTGCCAACTCATCAACTACTTGTCTCAACCATGTACCCAACATGTACCTCAACCAAAA
>ML785379.1:1015441-1075910 GCA_009831015.1 Picea engelmannii
GTTTTGGATTAGTCAACAACCCTAACTTGAAATAATCATAACTATGTACCTGTAATGAATAAAGATCTGAAAATAGTACACAATGTTCTTCAGTGTGTTTTATGCAATTCCTCCAGGTGTCACTACTTGGAACCTCTCAGAAACGGAGTTATAGCAAAAATGGCATACCTTGTTGAATTATGGCTTATTCTAGAGAGCGACCTTGTAGAGTGTGACCCGCACGGAATATTTGTTGTATGGATCTGAAAATATTACATAGCATACTACAAATTGTACTCTAACCCACACATTTTTTTGTACTGAATTTGGATCTATTATGAAGAATTTATGACGTTTTTACCCGAGACACTTGTTTTAGACTAGTTTCAGGACTAGCCACAAACCCTATTTTCCACAACGTGTAACTCAAAAAATACAACGAATCAAAAGCTGAAATTTTTACCACAACTACTTGGATATGTTTCCTCAATGTCCTATCAATTTCACGGTCTGAATCATTCTAGAAAAAATGTTATGGCGAAAATGGTGAGATGACCTATAAATAACATACCTTAGAAAGAATCATCAAAAGAATTTATCCTCCCTCGAATTTTGGCCTTATTTTCTTCACCTTCCCTCTGAAATTAGGCTTAGATATCATTTGGTTACCTCGGTCACCTATATATATTCAATATGCTCAAGAGCAATTAAAATGAGAGAGCCTTGCCTCTTATTTATACTCTCCAAGTAGCTTCCTTAGAAGCATCTTCTAGGTCACTTTTCCCACATTCCTTATTTTAGGGTTAACCCACTTCTAATTTCTCCATTAACTTTATTATTTAAATAATTTATTTTTTTATTAACTTTGAATTATAGTACACTCATCACTTCACTTTATTATTTACCTTCTAAAATCTCTTAAACCACTTTGACTACTTTGACCTTTTGGGGCTTCAAGCTAACATATGAGGGTCCTCCAACTTCGTAAGGCCATAACTCTCAAATCGTGAGGATTTATGTGACGTTCCACATACCACCAGAAATGGAATGACATGTAATATCCATATAGAATAGTATTACCTACAAATATATCAAAACTCATACCATTATCCATCAAACAAACCTGGGTCCATTACCCAAACTTGGGTTCTCCAACTTCTCATGGCCATAACTCTCTAACCGTGAGGAGTTTTCTGACGTTCCACATACCACTGGAAATGGCATGACAAGAACTATCAATATAGGATAGTCTTACCTTAAAATATTTTAAAATTCATAACATTATACATGAAACAACCTTGGGTCCATTACCCAAACCTTTGTGCTCCCGAATTTCGCTACCGGACTTTCTCCAAGGGTTGACATCAATCTACAATATCACTCTCCAATGGTTGACATCAATGACAACCAACAATAAATACCAAATATCCATCGACCTAAGCCAATTGTCTGACAATCACTCCCTTTGGCATTGATGGCAACACCAAAATTGATGGCAACACTTAGTCATGATAACATTCATGCTTATACTCTTCATCAATGTTTATATCTCTCCCCCTTTGACATCAATGGCAAAGAGTATCTCCCTTTGGGTCTTCTCCCCTTGACTTAACTCTCCTTGGGGATGCTCCCCCTGTCTACATGCCTTTGATTTTTATTTGTGTTTATAAGCCTCTGATTACTCTCTTTCCCTTCATATGAATAATATCTCCCCCTTTGACAAAGGGTATCACTCTGAATTCATATCACTCATTCTTCCCTTGTAACAATCGCTCCCCTTGGAAACATGCCTCTATGCTCTCTCTCCAATCATTTACCTTTGCATCTGATAAATCTCTCCCCCTTTGTCCTATTTATGGTGCTTCCTCGTGTACTTCTAAGACATATAACATAAGCATTCAAAAGCATTCATTTTGGAGTAGAAATTACTCCTTGTCTCTGGCGAAGATACTCAAGGGCTTCGTGTGGAAGTGGTTTTGTAAAGATGTATGCCACTTGTTCTTTTGTTCGCACATATTCAACTCTGATGTTCTTCTCTGCAACCTGTTCTCATAGAAAGTGATACTTGATTGGAATGTGCTTGGTCTTGGAGTGCATCACCGGGTTTTTTGAGATATTGATGGTGCTTGTATTATCACAATAGATTGGAATGGGATCATCATACTCAACTTGTATATCTTTCAAAGTTTTTTTCATCCATAGAACCTATGTACAACATGTTGTTGTTGCAATATACTCTGCCTCAGTTGTAGATAAGGATATTGATGATTGTTTCTTGCTTAGCCAAGATATTAAACACTCACCCAAGTACAACGTTGCTCCACTGGTACTTCATCGGTCATCAATGCAACCTGCCCAATCTGGATCTGTGTAGGCAATAAGTGATAGATCCTTTCCTTTTGGATACCATAATCCAAACTCTTATGTTCCTTTGAGATATCTAAAAATCCTCTTCACTGCTAATACATGTGATTCCTTTGGTGCTGCTTGAAATTGTGCCACCTGTCCAACTGCCTGCATTACATCTGGTCCGGATGTTGTCACATATAGTAAGATACCAATCATTGACCTGTATTGCCTCTGGTCTATAGACTTTGAATCATCATCTTTGCTCAAATTGCAACTGGTTTGCATAGGAGTGGTAATTGGTTTGCAATCTTCCATTCTGAACCTCTTTAGCATTTCTCTGATATACTTAGCTTGAGAAATAAAAATTTCTTTGTTTCTTTGACATATCTGAAGACCCAAAAAGAAGGATATTTCTCCAAGTAATGACATTTCAAATTCATTATGCATATCCTTTACAAATTTCTGGCTTAACCTGTTATTAGTACTTCCAAAACAATATCATCAACATAAATTTCAATTAATAAAATATTACCATGAGTTACCTTGATGTAGAGGTTGTTGTCTGCAATTCCTTTCCATAGTTCGTAGGGAGTTTTTCCATTGTTGTTTATGAGCATTACTCTATTTTGAATGTGAGCTAATGTATGCACTGCATGTGTCCAAAAATATCTGTCAATTTGGAATCCATTAGCATTGTTCAAGCCATTTCCTGTGTAATTATCATCCATTATGATAATGTTCCTTTTTCTTTGAACCACTCTCTGAACCAATCTATGAATCCATGCTCTCGTCCACTATCATATATCTATCCAAACCTGCTAAGTGTTCTTCCGAATCCATCTCTTTCCATACTTTCCAAGACTCTACTTGCGCAACTGTCCATAATGTTGACCCATTTATCACTATACTATCATGAAGTCTTGATTAATCTATCAAATTGTACTTCTGCTAACTAATTGCTCTGAATTTGTCTTCTCAAACTCTGCAAGCTACTGGAAGGATGGTTCTTTGGTCTTTCACATCTATCGCATAGACTCCCCCTAACTAATATTCATATTATTGTTGGGTATGTGTTATATTATTTGCATGTGTGTGTGTGGGTGCGTCAGATTTGAAAATTGTGTCTAACGATCCCTCTAGTAGTGCTCTTTGTGTCATGTGTTCCAGGCGCTTCCTAGGGGGGGGTAGGTATGGCCCCCCTGGTTACGCGTAGCACCCCGAAATTTGTTTTTGGGCGGTTTTTGCTATTTTTAGCGGATTTTTCTATTTTTAGTGGTTTTCTAAATTAATCCTGAATTAAAGGATTAGAGTTTTGGTATCTACGGAATACCTAAAAACATTGTATATATTGTATGGTGAATGGTGAAATTCGATATAATGAATATAAGAAAGGTTTTCCCCGGTTGAGGGTTTCCGGTATAAATCTTTGTGTACTCTGTGTATGAGCCATTGATTAAATTTTGTTTTGCTTAAGAATCTATATGCATTGCTTTACTTCATAGGTTTAAAAATTACATGTGTTATCAGAGCTCATTTTTGGCTTCAAAGGGACACCTTTGTTGTTGAGGGTCTAGCTCGGTCTTGATAGATCAAGTTTATCTTGGGTCTGTGATAAACCTGGGTTTAGTGCGAGCTTTTGTAGTGGATATTCGAGTATAGAAAGAGGAATGGTGAGCTCATCTAGAATCGAGATAGAGAAGTTCAACGGTAAAAACCTTGAGCTATGGAAGCTCAATATGGGGACCTTATTATAGACAAAGAACAATGGATCATTGTGGATCCTAGTACACAGCCTACTAGTACGCAACCTACTGTCACAAAGTCGACTGGTACATAACCTACTAGTGCACAAACTACTAGTACCCCACCTAATGGTATTTCGAAGGAAGATTAGGAGAAGTTGGATAGAAGAGCAAGGAGTATTATTCAACTCTGTCTAGCAAATTCAGTGTTGTTGAATGTCTCAGGAGAATCTACAACTAAGGAACTATGGGATAAGTTGGGGAATTTGTATCAATCAAATTCCCTGGTAAAGAAATTGTTTCTTCGAAAGAAGTTGTATCATCTTAGGATGGAAGATGGAAATTCTGTGACAGAACATCTAAATGCCTTTAATACTTTGGTAAGTCAACTTGTTTATGTTAACATTACAATTGCAGAAGAAGATAAGTGTATTACTTTGTTATGTTCTTTTTCAGACTCTTGGGATAATCTGGTTTTAGCAATAGGCAATACCACTCAATCTACATTGAAGTATGAGGATGTAGTTGCATCCTTTCTATCTGAAGAGATGAGGCAGAAAAGCATGGATGGTCATAGCACAGATGCGTTATTTGTAAGAAGTCGTACCCGAGATATGAATCCTGGTAAGTCTTCAGGGGGGAGATCTAAATCTACAGGTAGATCTAAGTCTCCAGGAAAATCTTTGAGTAAATGATGGAAGTGTGGTAAAACAGGGCATTATAAGAAAGATTGCAAGTCTAATAAGGTTGATAAACCAAAGGGATCTGATAGTACCTCTTCCATAGAGTCGAAAACCTCCACTGAAGAAGGAGTTGATGTTTACCTGGCATCTACAGGTACACATGCAGACCGTGATGTATGGTTGATCGACTCAGGTGTGTCATACCATATGACTCCTCATAGGGAGTGGTTCTCCGAATATGAAAAATAAGATGGTGGTGATGTATTCATAGGAGATGACTTAACAGCCAAAATCATGGGATGTGGAAGGGTTAATTTGTTGCTAAAATATGGAAGGATTAGAACTCTCCTGGGGATCTGCACATTCAAAAACTAGCTAGGACACTAATATTTGTAAGCAAGTTGGATGATGCAGGAGTGGATACTGTATTTGGAAAGAACACTTGCAAGATGGTATGAGGAGCAATGGTGTTGATGAGGGGGTTCGGTGTGGAACTCTGTACAAGTTGTTGGGAAGCACTTATACTAATGGGTGTAACAGTTATGTTGTCCCTGAGAAGAAAGATGAAGGAGAAAAAAAAAATAATGTCCCTCAAAAGAAGACCATGTTGTGGCATCAAAGACTAGGGCATATTGGAGAAAAGGGCCTTCGAACACTACACGGTAAAGGTATGGTTGAAGGTATGTCTAATTACACTTTGGATTTTGATTTATGTGAACATTGCATATATGGTAAAAATAATTGAGTAAGATTCTCATCTGGTGCTACAAGAGAAAACGGGATCTTAGAGTTGATACACAGTGATGTGTTTGGACCTGTTCATGTTCCATCCCTAGGTAAATTTGTGTATTATGTTTCATTCATAGATGATTTCTCAAGGAACACATGGATTTATTTTCTTAGAAATAAATCTGAGGTATTTGATAAATTTAAAGAGTTTAAGGATCTGGTAGAAAATCAGACAGAGAAGAAAATAAAGGTATTGAGAACAGATAATGGTGGAGAATTCTGCAGAAATGAATTCAAAGAATTCTGTAAGAAGTGTGGTATAGTAAGGCAGAAGACTACTCCATACACTCCTCAGCAGAATGGATTTTCAGAAAGTATGAATAGGACACTGATGGAAAAAGAAAGGAGCATGCTCAGCGGTGTCGAGTTAGGACAAGAATTATGGGCAGAGGCAGTGGGTACAACATGTTACCTGGTTAATAGATCACCTTCACCAGCGTTGGATGATAAAACTCCACACGAGGTATGGTCTAGAAAGAAACCCTCTCTTCAACATCTTAGAGTGTTTGGTTATGATGCTTATGTACATGTTCCAAAGGAAAATAGGACTAATCTAGATAAAAAGGCTGAAAAGTGTATCTTTATTGGTTATAAAGATGATGTGAAAGGTTATAAGATTTGGCACCCATAAACCAAGAAGACTATTTATAGTCGAGATGTTGTTTTTAGAGAGGTAAAAGATGTGTCCAAACAGGAATTCCTACCAACGCAAGACGAACCTAAGAAAATAGAGCTTGAGTTGGATGATGCAAAATCTGAATCATCTGAAGAAGAGGAAGCGGAAGAAGAAGAAGACCCTCATACCCTAGTATTGAGGAGATCAGTGAGAGATAAAAGGAAACTAGAAAGGTATAGTCCACATGATTTCCGTTCCAATTTTTCTTTATCTATTACTGATGATGATCCCAGAACTGTCAGGGAAGCAGTGAATTCAAAGGATAGTAAACTCTAGAAGAAGTCCATGGTTGAAGAAATGGATACCTTGGATAAGAATGAGTCATGGGATATAGTTGAGTTGCCAACGGGAAGAAAATAAGTTGGTAGCAAATGGTTGTTTAAGAAGAAGTTTAATGCAAAAGGAAAAGTGGAGAAATACAAAGCTCGGTTAGTAGCAAAAGGTTACTCCCAAGTAGAGGGAATTGACTTAGGTGAAATTTTTTCTCTTGTTGCTAAGTTAACTTCCATTAGATTTCTTTTATCTATTGTTGTTGCTTTTGATCTTGAAGTGGAACAGATGGATGTGAAGACAACATTCCTACATGGGGATCTGGAAAAAAAAATCTACATGAAGCAGCTAGAAGGCTTTGTAGTGAATGGAAAGAAAGAGTTGGTATGTAAGCTAAAGAAGTCACTATATGGTCTGAAGCAATCACCTAGGATGTGGTACAAAAAGTTTGACACATACATCCTTGGATTGGGATTTGTGAGAAGTAGGGTTGATCACTGTGTATATTCCAAGAAGGTTGGTAATCACTTCATTTATGTAGTGTTGTATGTTGATGGAATGTTGTTGGTAGGAAATAACATGGATGTTATCAAGGAGGTGAAATCGTAGCTATCCTCCAAATTTGACATGAAGGATCTCGGTGTTGCTAACTTCATTCTGGGAATGGAGATTAAAAGAGATCGTGCAAACAGGAAACTCTGGTTGAATCAGAGAAAATATGTTGAGATGATATTGCAGAGGTTTAATATGCATGGAAGCAAACCGGTCAAGGTTCTTATTCCTATAGGTGTAAATTTATCTGCATATTAGTGTCCCAATAAACAGGAAGAACAAGAGGGCATGTCCCATGTTCCATATGCCAATGAAATTGGCAGTTTGATGTATGTGATGGTCTGTACTAGACCAGACATTGCACATGCAGTGGGATTTTTGAGCAGGTATATGTCAAAACCAGGGAAGGATCATTGGACAACAGTAAAGAGGGTCTTTAGGTATTTGTGTGGCACTACCAACCATGGATTGTGTTGCCAAGGAAGACCAGGATTGGATAGAGTGGTGGACATACATGGCTTTGTTGATGCAGACTAGGCTGGAGATCTGGATCGCAGAATATCTACAAGTGGGTATGTGTTTAACCAATTTGGAGGAGAAATCCGTTGGATGAGCAAAAGACAGGCTGTAGTGGCACTCTCAACTACAGAAGTTGAATACATGGCAGCCACTCATGCAAGAAAGGAAGCAGTATGGTTATAGAGATTGTGTTCAGGTATTAGGTTGGTACAACAAAAAGTGAGATTAGATTGTGATAGTCAAAGTGAAATATTCCTGGAAAATAACCCAGCTTATCATTTGAATACAAAGCATATTCATGTTCAGTATCACTTTGTGAGAGACATGATTGAGGAAAAGAAGGTGTTGTTGGAAAAGGTTGACACTTTAAAGAATGTTGCAAATTCATTGACAAAGTCTGTGAGCACAGAAAAGTTCTCCTGGTGTAGAATAACAATGGGCATTGTCACCCTAGATTGTTGACTATATAATCCTGTGGACCCCTGGATGCAAAGAAAACAACAAGTGGGAGAATGTTGGGTATGTGTTATATTCTTTGCATGTGTGTGTGTGGGCACGTCAGATTCAACAATTGCGTCTGACGATCCCTCTAGTAGTGCCCTTTGTGTCATGTGCATTGGACACTTCCTAGAGGGGTCCCAAGGGGGGCCAAGTATGCCCCCCCCTGGTTACACATAGTGCCCCGAAATTTTGTTTTGGGCAGTTTTTGCTATTTTTAGCAGATGTTGATATTTTTAGTGGTTTTCTAAATTAATCCTGGATTAAGGGATTAGGGTTTTGGTATCTACGGAATACCTAAAAACATTTTATATATTGTATGGTAAATGGTGAAATTCGATATAATGAATATAAGAAAGGTTTTCCCCAGTTGAGGGTTTCCGGTATAAATATCTGTGTACTCTGTGTATAAGCCATTGATTAAATTTTGTTTTTCTTAAGAATCTATATGCATTGATTTACTTCATGGGTTTAAAATTTACAATTACTTGGGAGTCTCTAAGCCAGATGGCTCAGAAAAATTCTTTCTTTGATGTGTATTCATCATCATCTTCATTGGTAGATTCATCATCATCTTCATTTGTAGATTCATCATCATATTCATTGGCAAATTCATTATCTCTCTGGGCTCTGACTTCTTTCTTTCTATCTGTGGATTCATCTTTCACTACAATGCATGAAAGTACAATCTCTTGAACCTAGTCCTTATTTACATGTCCTTCCTTTCTCTCAGTTATTATCCAAACCTTTTTGTACCTGACATCTTTCTTTTTCTCTGCAGAATTCTATTCATCTCGTTTTATTGCCAATCTTGCGATCTCTAGTAACTGGTCTTTGTTCACTTGTTCTTCCTGATTTCTTATCCATATTTTATTATATCTGATATTAGTATTCTCTTTCATGGAAGTATCGATCATGCTTCTACAATCACTGGTTATGTGTCCATAATTATGACATTTGTAACACTCAATGTTATGTGCGACCACATAGGCACTTCTTGCTTGAACATTTCTTTTATAAACCCTACAATATACAACTTTATGTCCAAAGTTAGTACAATAAAAACAATGACCATAAAATAAATTTGCATACCTGGGATTGAATGATCTTCTTTGTGGCATAGTCCTTCTGAATTTTTTCCCTGACTGATCATGATCATGATTGAAGCTTCTTTGTGGCTTGAACATGGATGGTCTTCTTGAAGATGTATCTTCAATAGTTTTCTTAGATTCTGGTTGACCATGATTCCTTCCTTTGAGTACTTCTACATAACTCTTTCTATTTTATTCATTCTTATTTTCTAGAAACCTAGAGTGATTCTCTTCATTCTCTATAACTGATGTGGATGTTTTTGTCTCTTCAACGTTCTTGTTGAGCTTGACGATTTTACTTCTCAATGTGACAACTTCTTCTTCAAGCTTCTCAACCTCTTCTTCTTTCTTCAGTATGTGAGACTTCGTGACCTCTTCTATTATTTTCACTTCTTCAAGCTGAATTTTGAATGTGATTATTTCTTCTTCAAGTCATTTCTCTTCTTGACCAAACTCTACCTCAAGCTGGTTTAGATCGTTAGTTATTTCCTTAAGATGATCTATCAATATCTTCTCTCTCATTTTTGCTTCTTCCTTCTGTGCTGCTATGTTGGTTTCCAAACATTGCTTTTGATATTCAAGATTTTCTTCGATCTTTCTATCTTCTTCTAGCTAAGTTCTTAAGTTCTCGATGACCTGTTGGGATTCTTCAAAAATGTGAACACTTTCCTTTTGTTTCATCAAGTATTTCTTGAGTGAATTGTTTTCTTCTCTTAGTTCATCTAAAGCACTAATCGATTCTTCTTCATAATTGTCTTCCTTTTCAATTAGTTTTTCTGTCTCATTTCCTTCATGGCATTCTATTTCAAGATGTCCGCATTTTTCACAATTAAAACAAAACAACATACCTCTGGTGATTATGTACTCTTCATCTTCTGAATCTACTTGACATGGTGAACATAATTCTTCTTGACTTGTATCTGCATCTTCTTTGACATTTTCTGAATCTGTGATGGGTGAAGAATATATGTCATGTAACTTATCCCAAAATTCTTTTGATGATGAACATTTACCAACCTTTTGTCTTACCGGATTAGGTAATCCTTCCCAGATGAAATCCATTGTTATTTTGTTATTCTTCCTCAATTCCTTCTTGGCTGCAATATTTTCCCTTTTTGAACTATCATATCTTGTAACAACTGATAGCCAAATATAATGTCCTTGTGCCTGTAAAAATACTTTCGTCATTATTCTCCACATCTCATACTTAAAACAATTATGACCATTAAACATTGGTATTCCATTCTCAGAATAATCCATGATCTCCTTCCAGTGGTTAAATTGTTTCCTGAAGGAACCAACTCTGATACCAATTGTTGGATTACTGAGAGGGGGGGTGAATCAGTGATAGAGCAATTTAATCCTTTTTAACCATATAATCCAAGAATTATATCAATGTATCATTATCATCCAATAACTGTAGAGTAAATAAGTAATGAACAAATGAACAATCATACACATACACAGTACACCAGTGTTTTCGTGGAAACCCAAAGCGAGAGAAAACCACGAAATGATTTTTCTTATATGTCTTGAAGAATTACATTCATTGGAAGCACCAACTTCCTTTGTTTTCCAGCTGCAACTGGAAGGAGGCTCCAACCCCCTAGTTTCTCAGGCTACAACCTTAGGAAAGCTCCAACTCCCCAATTCTTTGGCTACAACCAGAAGGAGGCTACAACCCCTTATGTTATCCGGCTACAACCACATGTCCTTGCCTCGTCCAACCGCCTTGACATATAAGTAGAATGATGGAACCACTGCCACACTATCACTGTGATATATATTGTTGTAAACCTATACCAATCAACCTGTAATCAACATGTACCATAAGAAAGTGCATCAACCATGCACCAACCTGTACCTCAACCTGTTATCAACTTGTACCATAAACAAGTGCATCAACCATGCACCAACCTGTACAAAACATGTACTATGAACAAGTGCCTCAACCATGCACCAAACCTGTACAAAACCTGTACCATGCACCAAACCTATACAAATAACATGTCCAAACAACCTATCACAACAACCTGTCTCATCAATCTTATCAACCAAATCAGATCTACTCACCAAGATCAATCACCAAGACAACTCTCAAATATGTGCATCAACCAAGCATAACATAACAACTCATAATCATCACCAAGATCAATATGTGCTTCTAATAATATACCAATACAAGTATGTTACATCATCCATAAACCATGTGTCAATAATACTACTAACAAGTGCCTCCAACCATGTACCAAGTATGTACCAATCATGTAATAACTACTCATCAACTATGACTCGTCAATATGTACCAACATCATCAACTATACACCTCATGTATGTGCCAACTCATCAACTACTCGTCTCAACCATGTACCCAACATGTACCTCAACCAAAATCCCTCATCAATTTCATCATCCAAATATGATTTGTAACTATGTAATAGACCTGGTGTATATTATCACATACCTGCAAACCTTCCTTAACTTTAACAACAAGAGACTATCATTTTCATAAAACTTTACTTTAGTCTCACATGACTAGTTTTGGATTAGTCAACAACCCTAACTTGAAATAATCATAACTATGTACATGTAATGAATAAAGATCTGAAAATAGTACACAATGTTCTTTAGTGTTTTTTATGCAATTCCTCCAGGTGTCACTACTTGGAACCTCTCATAAAATGAGTTATAGCAAAAATGGCATACCTTGTTGAATTATGGCTTATTCTAGAGAGAAACCTTGTAGAGCATGCCCCGCACGGAATATTTGTTGTATTGATATGAAAATGTTACAAAGCATACTACCAACTATAATCTAATTGAAACATTTGGCCTTAATGAATTTCGATCTATTATGAAGAAGTTATGACGTTCTTACCCGAGACACATGTTTTAGACTAGTTTCAGGACTAGCCACAAACCCTATTTTCCACGGCGTGTAGCTTCAAAAATACAACGACCCACAAGCTAAAAAATTTACCAAAGATACTTGGATATGTTTCCTCAATGTCCTATCAATTTTATGGTCTGAATCATTCTAGAAAAACATTTATGGAGAAAATGGTGAGATGACCTGTAAATAACATACCTTAGAAAGCATCATCAAAAGAATTTATCCTCACTTGAATTCTGGCCTTCTTTTCTTCACCTTCCCTCTGAAATATGGCTTAGATATCCTTTGGTTACCTCAGTCACCTGTAGATATTCAATATGTTCAAGTGTGATTAAAATTAGAGAGCCTTGCCTCTTATTTATACTCTCCAAGTAGCTTCCTTAGAATCATATTCTAGGTCACTTTTCCCGCATTCCTTATTTTAGGGTTAACCCACTTCTAATTTCTCCATTAACTTTATTATTTAAATAGTTTATTTTTTTATTAACTTTGAATTATAGTACACTCGTAACTTCACTTTATTATTTAACTTCTAAAATCTCTTAAACCATTTTGACTACTTTGACCTTTTGGGGCTTCAATCCAACATATGAAGGTCCTCCAACTTCGTAAGGCCATAACTCTCAAACCGTGAGGAGTTATGTGATGTTCGACTACCACCAGAAATGAAATGACATGTACTATCCATATAGAATAGTCTTACCTTCAAATATATCAAAACTCATACCATTATCCATCAAACAAACTTGGGTCCATTACCCAAACTTGGGTTCTCCAACTTCTCATGGCCATAACTCTCTAACCGTGAGGAGTTATGTGATGTTCCACATACCACTGGAAATGGCATGAAAATAAATATCAATATAGGATAGTCTTAACTTAAAATATATTAAAACTCATACCATTATACGTGAAACAACCTTGGGTCCATTACCCAAACCTTTGTGCTACCGGAATTCGCTATCGAACTTTCTCCAAGGGTTGACATCAATCACTAAGGGTTGACATCAATCTACAATATCACTCTCCAATGGTTTACATCAATGAAAACCAACAATCCATACAAACTATCCATCAACCAAAGCCAATTATCTGACAAGACGAAGAAATATACCAGGAAGTGGTGTGACTTCATAAGATCCCCTGGCATAACACTGTTGATTTCTGCTCAAAGCCGTCATTGGTGGCTAAGGTGAAAGACTTTTAATCAGATGCGGGTTCCAACTCTAAGTCATAAACAGGAAAGGGGATATGGATCATTGACTCAGAACCCAGTGCCACCGTTTCTATAACCAAGATCCAACCTGGTGAACCTGACGAGCTAGAGGAAGGCAAGCACCTCTTTCATTCACAAATGTGGGTGAAAGGCACCCTGCTTCACTTCATCATTGATAGTTGTAACTAGAAGAACCTCATCTCAGCGAAGGTCATCAAGTGGTTATCCCTACCAACAACACCGCACCTACATCCCTACACCATCGGATGGCTCCAACAAGGAAGTGATCTTTGCATCAGCCAACAGTGTCCCATGTCGTACAACATCAATCCCTTTGAAGATGAGGTATTTTGTGATGTTACTCCCCTTGAAGTTTGTGATGTTCTTTTGGACCAACCTTATTTATGGAAATGTCATGTTGTATATGAGTATAGGCCTCATTGTGTTATTATTACTTTGAATAGGAAATTGTACATAATACCCGAGGTAGTCCCACTTAGTGTTATTTCCTTGATCTCTTCCAAGTAATGCATGAAGGTCATCTCTCAGAATGAAAAGTTTTTCTTCTTCGTGATTCTCTCTCAGAGTTTGCGAAATATTGCATCCACATCCAGGGCCTCCATGACCGACCTCTCCATGCAGCAAAAGCTAGTGGATAAGGTCATGGAAGAATGCAAAGACATATTCTTCTCACTTACCAGGGTACCTCTACATTTCCAGGTAAAGCATTCCTTCGATATGACCCCCGATGCAATGCTTCCCAATGGGCCAATCCATCACCACTCTTTATTGGAAAATGAGGAGATCAATCGACAGATCCAAGAACTTCTGCACAAGGGGCACATCCGACCCAGCTCATCGCCTTGTGGAAGCCCAATCATGCTGGTGCAGAAGAAAGACGGGACCTGGCGACTCTGCATTGATTACCAGGCCCTAAATAAAATCACAGTCAGAAACCAGTACCTGATTCCCCAAATCGATGATCTCCTTGATCAGCTTAAGGGGGGGAAATACTTTAGTAAGATTGATCTAAATTTTGGCTACCATTAGGTCCCAATAGAGCAGAAAGATGTATGGAAGACTACCTTCAAATCAAAATAAGGTATTTTTGAATGGTTGGTCATGCCCTTTGGTTTGAAAAATGCCCCAACAACTTTCAAGAGGATGATGAACGATATATTACGGCCTTTCACCAACTCATTTGTAGTGGTGAATCTAGATGATATCCTCATCTACAAAAAGACTTGGGTGGAACACTTGCAACATATTCGGTAGGTTCTGCACCCTGCGACAACACAAGATATATGCCAACCTGGAAAAATTATCCTTCGGCATGGATAAGGTACAGTACCTAGGATACATTATTGATGAGCATGGTGTGCACGTGGATCTATCCAAGATCCATGTCATCCATGACTGGCCAGCCCCAACCATGCTTACTGAACTTCGGAGCTTCTTAGGCCTTGCCAATTTCTATCACAGGTTCGTGTTGGGATTCTCCCATATTGCATGGGCCCTCAACCAAGTAACCAGAGGTGGTGGTAAGGAAACGTTTGTGTGGGGAATGTCCCAACAACAAGAGTTTGATTATTTGAAGTAGTGCTTGTGCTCACCCCGGTGATTTCATTACCTGACCTGCAACAACCCTATTAGATCGAGACATATTATTAAGACTATGTTGTGGGCGCAATTCTCACTGAGCATGGCCACCCCGTGGCCTATCATAGTACGACACTCTCAGATGTCATCCATAAGTACCCTACTTATGAAAAATAAATGCACTCCATTGTGAAATCCTATTACCAGTCGCAAAATTACATTCTCAGGAAGGAGATAGTCATCCACATTGATCATACGTCGGTGCAGTTCATGTAGACACAAGGTAAATTGCAGAATGACTACCATCAAAAGTGGTCCACATACTTGTAGCAGTTCCACATCGACATCAAGTATAAGACATGAAGTACCAACTGGGTCATTGATTGCCTCAGTCAACCTCTAGTCATGACACTCATCACATTGCTAGATTCATGCGGCCATGATACCTTCATATGGCCCCACCTCTATGAGAAAGATCCTAACTTCGCCACTACCTACCATATGTTGGGCACAAACACAACTGTCACTAATTTCTATCTTCAGGATAGGTTGTTGTGCCATCTGGGCCAACGTTTCATCCCATCAAGAGAGCGAGTGAAGATGATTTGGGAAATTCGAGTGGTAGGACACTTCAACGTAGAAAATACAGTGGCAGTGTTGCAGAAACATTTCTACTGGTCGAAACTTCGACAAGATGTCAGCAAGTATATCAGGTCATAAATTGTCTGCGTTATTTCCAAACTGACCACTAAGAAATAATGCATGTACACCCCTCTTCCTACTCCTGATAGGCTCTAGGAATCCATCTCAATGGACTACATGTTGAGCCTTATGTCCACCAAGTGGAGAAATGACTATGTTTTTCTAGTTTTTGATCATTTTTCCAAGATGGCGATTCTTGTCGCCTACAAGAAAATTATCATAGCGCAGGCCACTGTCAAGATCTTCTTTGAACCAGTGTGGGCACATTTTTGGATCCCACACACCATTATCTTAGATCAGGATAGTTGATTCCTCAGCACATTCTGGCCGAGCCTTTGGTCATTGTTGGACACCAAGCTCACTAAATCCACTGTCTTCCACCCCCAAATAGATGGCCAAACAAAGGTCGTCAACCAGATGATCATGCATATCCTGCGCATGTACAATTCCAAGCACCCATGCACATGGGATGAGAGTCTTCCCTATTTTCAGCACAACTACAACTGATCCATACATAGCTCAACCAACCACAACCCCTTTTAGGTGGGTTTGGGATTTCAAACATTGGGTCCCATGGATGTTGCATTACCCCTTGTGGCCACCCAGTCCGACTTGTCACACACTTCAACTGAATCTGACAAAGCCACCTAGTTCATTGAGCAGATCTAGCACATATGCCAATAGGTTCAGGATATTTCACAGAAGTCTAATGCCAAGTACAAGCAGCGCCATGATCAACATCGAGTGCCACATAAGTTTCAAGTGGGAGACAAAGTTTGGTTGGACTTGCAGAAATAAATCCTTACATGTCCCCATCGAAAGATTCATCCACTCCATCATGGACCTTACACCATCACCAAGGTTGTGGGTGACAATTCTTTTGAGCTCAACATTCCCCCCTTCCATGGCTTGCACCTAGTGTTCAATGTGGATCTCCTTCGGCCATATTTTCCACCTTTATTGGACACCTCGGAGATAAAAGAACAATTAACACCAACGGAGCTCAACCCTGAATGCATGGAACATGAATCCACTAATCAGATCATGGATGCACAAATCAAGGTCACTCACCGGCAGAGGATCCAGCTTTACCGGGTTGTCAAAGTAGGGAAGCTCCTACACCAAGGCAAGTGGCTCACCCGGGGCCAAATTCAACAGAAATTTCGTCATCTGATAGGGGAACTCAACGCAATGGAGACAATTTATTCCTAAGGGGGGAGGATTGATCCAGATGGATATCAGTGGCCACCCACCTCTTCCAACTGACCCATATTGGTAGTTTTTCAGTTTGGTAGTTTTTTCCTAGTTTTCGGGTCCTGAACTTTTGGGGCCATTTTGAGGCCCTAAACAATGTTTTTAGGGCTCACCACAATAAAACTGCAGATGGAGTCAGCGTTTGACAACATAATTTGTAGTCCTAGAATATACCTTTCCAACAGGATATCGTCCGCTTAAAACAAATATCGTATGCAAAAGTGTCGACCCTGGGAAGTTGATGTACTAACTTACCCCAACGGGCCCACATGACTTTTGGTGCTTCATCTCCTAGGGTTAGGTTTTTGGATGTCTAGGGTTTTTGAATTGATGTTTATTGTAAAAATTATTTGAGAGACTCATTGTAATCATCTTCTTGCAAATGAGTGCAGCTGCCACCATTCTAGCAATCTTGTTTTCAATCTGCATTTTACAGTTTTAGCATATTTCCTTATTGAATAGAAGCCATTTTTATTGTATCTCTATTATTGTTCCTTGTGTCTCTATTTTAATAATAATAATAATAATCTGTGTTCATTTCGTTCTGCTCATAAAATCCAGATCACTTAGCTTAGAATCGCTTAGTGGCTACTGAAATAGAAATTGCTCACTTCAGGTCTACAGATTGCTATACTTTATATATGGATTTGATGCACTTTATATATAGATTAGATGCAGGAAAAGGGATTATGACAGGATTGTACCTCAGTGGGTCATGTCTTCTCTTATAACTAATACAACCCTTCAAGTGCTTCATCCATGTGCTCTCTAACCTTGTCTACCTATGCAACCTCCCTTCTCCTCTCGTTGTGGCTTGGACAAACAACATTTTAGCATTATTTCCTTACCCAAGATTAAGTTCATATATGCACTATAGTCACTTTATCCCCATATTTTTTCCTTCCAAAGTATATACCAGACTAGTTGTGCTTTCATACACTTGTTAAGATTTATTCATGTAATGTCTGGATTTGGTTACCTCAAATAAGGCATTTTTTTTGTTAGTCGTGAAATCCACCTTAGTCGTGAGTATTTTCTTTGAGCATTAGAGTAATGACTCTATGATTTCCCTTTGGTCTAAGGTTCACTTTCTTATCTAAATCATTTTCCTATGCTATTTTCCTATCCATTTAATCGAATCTGCTAGACACCAGAGTTTAGAAGGCATCAACTAATGGTTGAATATCAATCCTTCTTGCTTTCGTGAATTCCCACAGCAGTTGGGACCCTTTCTAAACTAAATAAAATCTAAAAAGAGTAAGTGACCTGAAGAAACCTATGAGTATATTCCACTTAAAGAAACTCAGGTCCAATAATAATTCGCCTTAATCATTTTGTATTATTTGAGTTAACGACAATTTGAGACTGTGACTAGATTTTAGCGATCACTAGTAATTTCAATACCATCACATTTTACACCATATCTTAAGGTGAAATTAATGAAATTTCTCATGATATGAAGGGAACTTCCTTGGCGACTATTGTTGACCGCTAATAGAGTGAATGTGCATGCAAAACCTCCTTGTGATATTAACCTAGAGTTTCCAGAGCAGGCATAGTGAAATTAATCAGCAAGGAACTGATTCTAGATCTAATTCGGAGTTAAATCCTAAAGGTAACATGAAAATTTATAAAAGAAAATCCACGTTAAAAATTATTTAATTTAATTACTCATTAACCATGGAATCAATTCTTAGTTGTATACCTAATTAGATATTATTTTATCCATATATATATATATATATATATATATATATATATATACAATTAGAGATACAAGTATGTATCAATAACTAAAGGCAATTGTTTTTTTTAGAAAAAAGAAGGAAAAACAAAAGAGATTTCACTATTAATAATTTTTTATATTAATGTTAAGATTTAATAGATTGGAGTAAATGTCATATTTTTATAAATATATTGAACATATCCATGTAGTTTCCTTCTTAATCAAGAGATGGTCTTAACGAATCAATGAATACTAACCTGGGTTTTGGGAAAAATGGCTAGCTAAACTATGATCTTATCATTGGACGAGATACATAGATGCTCCCACATATCTGTAGGAAATTTTTCCACATAGAAGCCACATTGAGAGAGAAAGAGAAAGGTATGCTTGGAGGAAGCACTATGAACGAAAAAATGGAGTGATTGTCACAAGTAAGTAGATTCTATGCAATAAAATAAGGGCAATGCAATATCCGTGAAAAGAAAATTTATGTTGAACAAACCACCAAACCTATGAAAAGAAAGTAGTTGCACAAAATTTTGGCCATCCACCTTGCCACTTGTGCGCAAATACATAGAAATATATATTTTTACTTTGACCAATAGTAAGTGATGTAAATGGAAATCAGTGTGAGTGATGAAGTCGGTAAATATTATATGTCGATGCAGGAGAGTAGGTTTTTCCAAGGATGATCAACAATAATCTATTCACAATGTGGAAGTAGAAGCTTGGGGCTAAATCACAGAGTTGGTGGGACAGTGTATGTATTTTTGGTCATTTAATACAAAAAATAGAGAAGAACAACTTTTGTGAATATATCCACTAAAATAAAATGGTATTGAACTAGTTTAGTAATTATAATGAACTATCATGACTCTTTCATCATATTATCCATTTCTTTTGTGAAATAATTGAGCGGTCTTTTTTTCTCACACATGATAGTGATTGATATAAATAAACATTGAAATAACCAACCACACAAAACATACTATACCATACTTACGTTATATGCTATCATGATCAACAAGGTAGGTTAAGAAAGCTAAACTTAAAACACATAGAGGTCAGTTTAAGAGTCTGAAGATGAAAGAGGAAGAAAACATTGTAGAATATTTTCAAAGAGTGGATGAAATAGTCAATTCAATCAGAGCATTGGGAGAAGAGCTAAAAGACAATATTATTGTCCAAAAGGTGTTGAGATCATTAACAAAGAGATATGATGCCAAGGTATCTACCTTGGAAGATTGAGAAGACCTTGACACCCTTACAATGGATGAACTTCATGGGATTCTTATAGCATATGAAATGAGAACCAGGCAAGAAAAGTCATCAAAAAGGGAAACAACCTTCAAATCATCAAAAGAAATAAGGAACCATAAGCATGTGCCAAATGAAAATCACTCAGATATATCAAATGAAGAAGATACCAACTTTATAAGAAAACTAAAGAAAGAGTCTGGAAAATACAAAGGGAAGTTACCTTTGAAATACTTCAACTGTGGAAAAATTGGACACTTCACTAACAAATGTCCCTATCCCAAACAATAAGATAATTATGATGAACAAGATTACAATCACAAAGACCATAAAAAGGGAAAAACCAAAACCAAAAATAAAAAGACATTTTACACCAAAGAGGACAACAGTTCATCTGAAGAAAGTGAAGATGAAGAGTCAGAACATCTATTTATGGGTATAGAAACCCAAGATAATATTTCTAAAAATACTTTTGAGATTGAAGAAAACTATGAGGATGAAGGAGAAGTAGACCTAGAAGCAGAACTAATCAGTGCTCTGGATGAACTTAGAAAGTATAAAAAGAAGAACAAGTTACTAAGGGGACAACTGCTAGAATTTGAATAAGAACAACAATTAAGAGAAAAGGAAGCTTCAAAAACCATCGAAGAATCAAAGAAAATCATCATTGACCTGAAGACCCAATTTCGAGAAGCCAAGATAAATGAGGAATTCTTGATTAAACTACTCAATGAAAAACAACAAGATTGTAAAGAGCTAGAGACTAAAATCGTTCAACTAAAGAGGGAGCGTATGAAAGGAAGAAACCAATCAAGATTTGAGAATAGTTCAAAAATATTGAATGACATTATTAATAGTCAAATATCACCAAACGATAAGACGGGACTGGGATATGATCAAGATTCAACCTCTGTAAATTAGAAGATTGGCAAACAACCAATCAGTTATGCAGATGCTCTTAGAATCCCCTTATAAACAATGTTCCTAATAGACATAAATCAACACCCCCTACAAAAGAAAAAGACGACAAAAAGAACACAGTGACCAGAAGGACTCCCCCTAATAGATATCAACATATATTCCCTGGATATTGCTACTCTTGCAATAATTTTGTACATAAAGCAGTACATTGTAAAGACTATAGAAAGTACAATCCTAAAAATCTCCAAAGATATAAGAAAAACAAGAATAATGCAGAAAAAAGAAACTATATTTCATTCTCTCCTTTACAAGATTAAAATGTTGAATGTCACAAGTGCAATAATTATGGTCATAAATCCAGTGAAGACAAGCATTCCCAACAATAAAGATAAAAAGATATGGAAAGAAAAGGTAACAGAATGTAAAGTAGCTCTATATGCCAAGAACAAAAAGTGTCAATGGTATGCTAACAATGGATGCTCTAAGGATATGACATGAGATAAAAGTAAATTTCTCAATATGACAAAGAAGGAAAAAGGAAGTGTCACATTTGGAGATAATGTATCTGTCACAATACTTGGAAAATGCACAGTCACTTTGGGAAACAAGAAAAATAAAGGAGAAAATGTGCTACTAGTTGAAAATATGAAGCCTAATCTTCTAAGTGCAAACCAAACTTGCAATCAAGGACATATACTCATTTTTATTCCCAGAAATGAAAATTCAAAAAGGAAGGATCAGAAAAATTAGCAGCTATTGCACCAAGAACCTCAATTAATGTATATATTTTAGATATTAAAGAAGAAGAAGAATGCTACATGAGTCAAGTAGATGAAAGTTGGTTGTGACACAAAAGAATGGGACACTTGAGCTTTGACAATCTGATCAAAGCTAGTAGAAAGGAAGTAATGAAGGACATGCCAAAGATTATCAAACCTTCTAACCCTGTTTGTAAGCATTGCTAACTTGGGAAGCAAATGAAAGTTGGATTCAAGACAAAAGAATACTCTACATCAAGACCCTTAGAGCTTGTTCACACTGACCTCTGTGGACCTAATAGGAATAGAAGTATACAAGGAGAAAATTACTTCATGTTGATTATTGATGACTATACAAGGATGACCTCGGTATACTTCCTCAAAGAAAAATCATAGGCATTTGAAAAGTTTAAGGCATTCAAAACTTATGTGGAGAATGAGACAGATCTCAAGATCAAATGTCTGAGGTCAGATAATGGAGGGGAATTTACCTCTAACGAATTCAATAAGTTTTTTGAAGATCATGGAATCAAGAGACAATTTTCAGCTACAAGAATTCCTCAACAAAATGGAGTTGTTAAAAGGAAAAATAGAATTGTTCAAGAGGTTGCAAGAACAATGTTGAATGAAGCCAAACTTCCAGATAAGTTTTGGAGAGATGCAATATATACAGCAGGTCACATACTCAACTGAGAAAAACTTATATTTAACAATGACAAGACACCTTATGAGCTATGGTTTGGTAGACCAACATCATTCAAACACTTCAAAGTATTGAGGAGTGTTATCGCACCAGTTGTAGGTTGGGAAAATCTTGACCCAACCACCAAGTGGTGACAACTAAGGAACATTATACCCAATGTCACCTCGATATAAGTCATGCACTTCAAGGTGACTAGGTCACTCTAGGGAGGTGATCCAAGTGGCCCTGGGGGGATTGAGATAGATGAAATGGAAGGAAGAGAAGTATCCCCCTAAAGGTTAATAATGGAAGAGGAAATATGGCTTTGATGACTCATATTCGAGTGGTTTAAGGTTGTCAAGTCTTTGGATTCATGCAAAGGGTGTTTGCACCTATTTGAGACACAAGAAAAGCCACACTTGCATATAGTAATGTTAGGTGGAAAAGCAAGTTAAGATTTTTGTCCCTAATTGCAGAAATAATCAACTATAAATATTAGCACATAAAATATAATAAGGGTTGCAATATAAGGGCTAAAAGTCCAATTGAATAAGCATGAAACAAGCTAGTAAAAAATAGTTTAGCTCAAAAATGATAGAACAAGACTTTAGCACAAAAAGAAAGGTTGTCATAAAAAGATAACTACAGTGATATTTTTCAGTCTTATGGCTGTACTAAACTTTTTATTACAACAAGATATTTAACCACTAAAACTTGCCAAAATATGTGGTGTACTTAGAAGATTATGTGGGCAGATTTTGGCAATTTTCATTGGTTAAATTAGGGGTTATTGAAGAGTTTGGTTAGGGTTTTTTTGCATCCCTAATGGTTGTAGGTTAAATTTGTAACAGCAGAAAGAAATAATTGGAGAAATGAAATGCCCTAGTGGCTCAAGGAAGCATTTATAGCATAGATATTATTCCACTAGGAACAACTTCAAAATCATGAAATTTCACGTTTCCCAAAGCAACAATTTTATATCTCCAATGCAACAAGTGATGACTAGTGCCTTTAATGATTGGTTTAATGGAGTCAAGAAAATAATGAGCTAGAGGTACTACCCCCTTGGGGGTTTAAATCCTCTTACTCCCCAAGGAAAATATCCCTAGTATGGATTTAGACTAAGAGGAAGTGTGCACTTATACTTCTCTTAGAAAACCCTTATTAAATCAAAAATACTTAAGCATAATATGGAGGCTAAGGTGGGGGTGTATGCCCTTATACTTCCCACCTAGTTCTAGAAAAATAAACTTGTCTTGAATAAAAAATGATAGCACAAAGTAAAAGCCTTACCAATTTAAGAAAAAATGCTAAGACAAACCACCACAATAGCAAAAGAAAAACCTTCCAAGGTTAGCGCATCACTTCCACCAACCAATAATCAAGAAACTAGCCATACACAAGAGCACAGGAGAGAAATAACAAAAGCTGGTGAAAATTCAGTCTAAGGCCTCTCGAAATGGGAGAGATATGATTCAAAATGAGATCGTATGATCTATATTTATACAAAATGTCACTAACATAGTTTGTCCACATAATTTTAGGGTAAACCACAAGATTAGGGGTCAAAAACCTTAATCTTTCTGCTTTACACAAATAATATTAAACAATTAATATTTAAAATCACATTTACAGAAAAGGAAACCCTAACTTGAGGTGACGTCACCCCTTTAGGGGACGTTTTGACACTAGGAGCAAGTCGTTGGTGTTGGATAAGCTTCATTAGGCCTCCAAAGGCCACATGACAATCATATAGACCATATCTTCATGGCCAAGGCCGCATTCTCCTCCAAACTTCCATGTGCCAATGAGTGGTAACCTCACCACCAAACCCTACCCCTTCTAGGTGACGTCATGCCTCTAAAGATGGCATTTTGCCTCTCCTAGGAAAAATGTTTGGCATGTAGGGGATAGGTTATTTCTCTTAAGTCATCGTCTAGGCCTCCAAAGGTTCATCTCTCTC
This sequence comes from Picea engelmannii, assembly GCA_009831015.1. Taxonomy (NCBI): domain Eukaryota; kingdom Viridiplantae; phylum Streptophyta; class Pinopsida; order Pinales; family Pinaceae; genus Picea; species Picea engelmannii. The sequence goes on from ML785379.1 coordinate 1,039,561, forward strand.
ATCTGGAATGCAGGCCCTTGGAATCCAACCTGTGGGCTTCAAGCCCCATGGAATCCCAAGCTAGGCTTGTTCCTCCAAAACTATCCACCAACTAAGTCCTACAAAGACAAATAAACACACCCTCCAAGGATCTCAAGTCAAAATATCATTATGAGTAAATAAAACCAATAAATGAGACACCTAATCATTATGGACTTGCCAAGCCTGGATATGGGAGGGTTGACGAGGTGTCCTATTGGGTAGACCTTTCCTAGGTCAAGGAGTTTTTCCCAAGTGATCCCTTTCTAAGCCATGTAAAGTGGATGAAGTGGTTAAGGATAAAGACTCATTTGGCATGGGGTTCATGACATACAAGGGGTTGTAGTGTCTCATTCATGGGTGCCTTTGTAGAGGGTGTGTGGCACCTTCATTTGCAATGCATTTTTTCCAAACCCATCCTCATGACATTCTTTGTTTCTTTCATGTTTTAAGGAATGAATTGAAGGCCATTTTCCTCGCGTGGTGTCCAGATAATGACAGTGTCACTCACAAATACCTTGCAGAAATGAGAGGTTGGCTCGTGACGAGACCCTTTTTCTCTCAGTTGTGTAACTGAGAGCCACTACCCTGGCTTGGTGGCTAGATGATGGTAATGCCATACTGCTAGATACCCATGATCATGATAGGCTGACTCTTGATGAGACCTCCTATCCTCCAACTAACCCTTTAAGCATTCAATATCATTTATTCCCTGTGGGTCCCCCTTTTCTTACAAAGAATCATTTCATTGCTTTCTCAGGGGATCCCTGGGTGAAGCATCTGAAAGGTCTATCTATAATATTTTATCTTTTTGACCAACAACAATCCCTCTGGGGCTTCAGCCCCTTCTTCCCATAGAATGAGGGACAACCCTCTCTTGGGTCAATACACCCTAAAATCCCAAGAGATAAGGAAATGGGGAGGGGGGATTAGGTGACGGAAAGTTGTAAGTATGGTTGCGAATGGTATGATGGATCTTAAAGGGAGTTCTTAGTAGCAAACCCATTCCCGAGTAAGACCACTTACTAGGGAACAATGTCAACCACCAAGGTGAAATGGGGCAAAAGGCATAATGTCCAAGAATATGTCATGAACTCTAAAGCAGTCTAAGATACAACATACTCAAAATGCCTCAAATATTGAAATGACATTCACCATAATACATGACTTGTACCTCATGGAGCAAGTCCCAGTGCCTCTCGGAAGCCAACTGGTATGTTGGATGCCATCTGAAAATCCTAACCTTTGTGGTGGTGAAAAGGGTCTCTATCTGTGCAAGTGGATATTATTGTTCAAGTAGTCTCTCGACACTCCATATCTGCAACCTGAGGGCCTCAAGACATAATCTCCTTAGTTATCCCACAAAATGGGGATAACATCTGCCTCCTACTTGGGGACATGTGCTCGCCATAGAGTCCATGAGAACCACATCATCTCCTGGTAGACATGTTCCTACCAAAACTCAGACAAAAGCATCATATCATCTAGGGTGGTGCTATCACCATTCATCCATATACATAAAAATCCAAAAGTAAAAACTAATCTAGAAAATAAAATTTTAGCATTTTTTCAAAAATTTCTAAACTAAGCATGAAATCAATATGCAAGTAGAGAAAAATTAAAATGAAATTCATTTGAACTAATATGATAAAATCAAGATGCAAATGCAAGGAAATAAAGATGACCTACCTACTTACATGGGGCCTCGGGGCCCTGAAGATTAGGCAATAGATTATGTCTAGTGAAGTCGTACAACCAGTGAAACCAGTTGATAATGTCATCAAAGTATCTCCCCCTGTGCTTGATCATGTGAAACAAAAAAGATAATTCCAGCACAAAATGATCATGAGCATAAATGGATATATAATTGATCACAAAATAAAACTCACGAAGATGGGTGGGAGGGAGGAAATCATGCTGGAGAGAGAAACCATCATCCTGATCATCCCATCTGAAAGTTTATCCACAAGCATGATTAATCCATCTCTGAAGAGGGATACCATATGTAGATGATGACTCGTCTTCATCTTCACTCAGAAAATCATTGCTCCCTGAAGGCTGAGAAAGGACAAGAGATCCCAATAAAACCCTATGATTTCCCTAACAAGAGGAAACAAGGTAAGGCACAACCTTAGAGAAAAAATCCTCTGTCGGACTTAGGAAACGTCTCTTCTTTGTCTGCAAATCCCTGCCCAAAGTCTCAACATGAAAGTGCTTATGTTTGATAGTGCAGGCCTCGGATTACTTTAGGTTGGCCATGACCTAGTGTCTATCAAAATCTGAGCACAATGGTTGAAATTCCTCATAGAACAAATATGCATCCTCAAAAGGGTATGTATCAAGGGATGACTAAATATCACTCTGTGTATGCTGTGACAAGTCATCCTTGAAGGGGATGAACAAATTTGTAACCATATCATCACTAGGATGCCAAATATCTGAATCATACACACATAAATACCAATCCTCTGAAGATGACATTTCAAACCCCTCTGCCTGAGGGCTACCCTCAATGTCATAAATGGGATATCAATCAATAATTAAGCATTAAATGTCCCATCTATGTCTCCCAACCTATATGAAATCATCAATGTGGTCATCAACTATATCTGAGGGTTTATCCATGAATTCATATGCATCATAGGAGCTTATTACTTCTTCACAATACTAGAGGACTTCATTCTCTTTAAAAGGGAAAATAGATATCAATGTCTCATGCGGGCCTTCTGCAAGAGAAAATTCATCAAGATCCTTTTGGCATTTTTCTTCATTTCCAAAGTCATGGAACAAAGTATAATCAAAGTTTTCAAAAGGATTATAACTCATCATGTTCTCTTCTTGATGTGTAGGAGAAGCAGAGGTTGGGGCATCTTGAACAAGATATTCAAATTCTACATCATTGAGGCTAGTTGTTTCAAATTCATGTGCAAGAGGAAAACAAGGCAGAAGGACGTAATTTAATGTCTCCTTCAGATAGTAGCACATAATTCAATGTCTCCTTCTGCTCATCAAGGTCTTCTTTTTCTTGGAAACTTTCTCCATGGATCCATTCTTTAATCGATTCTTCGTAAATAGGATCGGAGAATTCACCATCTTGATTTTGATCTCTAACAATTTTGTAGACTTCCTCGGGCATGGTGATAGGTTCATCTTCATTCAGGAAGTTTTCCTGGTACCCATACTTCTCAGTCACATCGTCGTATAATGATATTGCTCCAAAATACACAATGGCCACTTCCCAGCTTGAGTTTAGGGTAGGCCTTTTCTCATAATTTTCGATGATGGCGTCATACTCTTCTTCTCTCTATTGACAGAACTTAACCAGGAAGTCCTTGTCAGGACAAATTTTCATCAGTTGTTCACAAAATTCATCATCTTCTTTGTGCTTTCCTTGAGGCACCCAAAACTTTCCTCATTGTTGTTGTCGGCTTCTTGTTTTTCAACTCTTATTTCAACAAACTTTGTAATAAGCATTCCTCTCAAGTATTCAATAGGATCAAGGTTAAAGCCTTCTCTCGAAAAACGTATCCTCTAGGTCTCGAATTGTATCTTCAAGAATTTGAACTTCTGGTCCCCAACGTTTAAGGAACTATCTAATGAGGATCATCAAAGAAGATATTATTCTTGTCTTGCAATAATTCTTGATCCATTCCCTCTATTCACTCCCCAAGGAAAACAAGAACAACCGCATGCATACATCCTCATGTTGTGCATCCAAAATGCAGATGCTTCTGGTAAACTCAACAACATGAGCTACGATCGATAATGGATTACCATCTAACTTTGAGAGTAGATCGAATTGGTTTATCGGGCACTTGTTTGTATATCCATGAATAGCTTCGAGATCCATGGATTTGTATGCTTCATGAAAGCACCATAGAGCCATGTTTTCATTACTTAGGATAATACCTCAATGGAGTCACCAGATGAGCTCAAGGCTCATCCAAGGGTGGAAAGGGATAAGGTGAGTTCTAGGAAGGTGGAGTCTCCAGATGATATTTAAGAAGAACTCATCAAGAAAGGTGGAAAGGGAATGTCCCTTGGGTGGAGTTGTTAGGAAAGCTAGGAAAAAGGCTTTGGGATAGCTTTCCAAAGTGTCATTAGGGTTCGGAAGAGGATTCAAAATCATGCCCGACAATGGCGCCAAAATATTATCACACAAGTTGTAGGTTGGGAAAATACTAATCCAACCACCAAGTGGCAAAAACTAAGGGAAATTATACCCAATGTTGCCTCAATATAGGTATTGTGCTTCAAGGGTGACTAGGTCACTCTAAGGAGGCGATCTCGATGACCCTCAGGGGATTGAGACAGATGAAAGGGAAGGAAGAGACGTATCCCCATAAAGGTGAATAATGGAAGAGGAAAGATCGATTTGATGACTTGTCTCCGAGTGGTTTAAGGTTTCCAAGTCTTTGGATGCCTGCAAAGGGTGTTTGTACCTGCCCGAGACACAAGAAAAGCCACGCTTGCATATAGTAATGTTAGGTGGAAAAGCAAGTTAATATTTTTGTCCCTAATTGAAGAAAAAATCAATGATATATATTAGCACATAAAATATAATAAGGGCTGCAATATAAGTGCTAAAATTCCAATTGAATAAGCACGAGACAAACTAGTAAAAACTAGTTTAGATGAACAATGATAGAACAAGACTTTAGCACAAAAAGCAAGCCTGTCCTAAAAATCTAATTGCAGTGATATTTATCAATCTTATGGCTATAACAAACTTGTTATTATAACAAGATATTTAACCACTAAAACTTTCTCAAAACTTGCCAAAATATGTGTTGTACTTAGTAGATTATGTGGGCAAATTTTAGGCAATTTTCAATGGTTAAATTAGGGGTTATTGAAGAGTTTGGTTAGGGTTTTTTTGCATCCCTAATGGTTGTAGGTTAAATTTGTAACAGCAGCAAGAAATACTTGGAGAAATTAAATGCCATAGTATCCCCCTTGGAGAAATTAAATTCCCTTTAGGGAGATACTTCTCTTCCTTCCATTTCATCAAAGTCAAGAAAAGAATGAGCTAGAGGTACTACCTCCTTGGGGGTGTAAATCCTCTTACTCCCCAAGGCAAGTATCCCTAGCTAGGGTTTAGACTAAGAGGGTGTATGAACTTATACTTCTCTTAGCAAACCCTTATTAAATCAACAATACTTAAGAATAAGATGGAGGCTAAGGTGGGGGTGTATGCCCTTATACTTCCCACCTAGTTCTAGCAAAATAACCTTGCCTTGAATAACAAATGATAGCACAAAGTAAAAGCATTACCAATTCAAGGAAAAAATCTAAGAGAAACCACCACAATAGCAAAAGAAACGCCTTTGAATGCTAGCACAACACTTCCACCAACCAATAATCAAGAAAGTAGCGATACACAAGAGCACAAGAGAGAAATAGCTAAAGGTAGCGAGAATTTCAGTCCAAGGCCTCTCCAAATGGGAAAGATATGATTCAAAATGAGATCTTATGATCTCTATTTGTACAAAATGTTAGTAACATAGTTTTTCCACATAATTTTAGGATTAACCACAAGATTAGGGGTCAACAACCCTAATCTTTCCCCTTTACACAAATAATATTAAACAATTCATCTTTAAAATCACTTTTACACAAAAGGAAACCCTAACTTAAGGTGGCATCACCCCTTTAAGGGGTGTTTTGACACTAGGAGAAAGTTGTTAGTGTTGGAGAAGCATCGTTAGGCCTCCAAAGGCCACATGTCAATCATCTAGGCCATCTCTTCATGGACAAGGCCTCATTCTCCTCAAAACGTCCATGTGTCAATGAGTGGTAACCTCACCACCAAACCCTTTCCCTTTTAGGTGACATCATGCCTCTAAAGATGGTGTTTTGCCTCTCCTAGACAAAACATTTGGCATGTAGGGGCTAGGTTATGTCTCTCAAGTCATATTCTAGGCCTCCAAAGGTTCATCTCTCTAATATGGAATGCGGGCCCTTGGACTTCAACCTGTGGGATTCAAGCACCATGGAAGCCCAAGCTAGGCTTGTTCCTCCAAAACTATCCACCAACTAGGTCTTGCAAAGACAAATAAACACGCCCTCCAAGGATCTGAAGTCAAAATATCATGATGAGTAAATCAAACCAATAAATGAGACACATAAGCATGTGCATCAAATATTACCATGTCAAACAAGTAAGTTCTCAAAGACATTATGCGACTTGTCAAACCTGGATATGGGAGGGTTGACGAGGTGTCATATTGGGTAGACCTTTATTAGGTCAAGGAGTGTTTCCCAAGTGATCCCTTTATAAGCCATGTAAAGTGGATGAAGAGGTTAAGGATAAAGACGCATTGGGCATGGGGTTCATGACATACAAGGGGTTGTAGTGTCTCATTCATGGGTGCCCTTGTAGAGGGTGTGTGGCATCTTTGTTTCCAATGCAGTTTTTCCAAGCCCATCCTCATTCCATTCTTTGTTTCTTTCATGTTTTAAGGAATAATTTGAAGTCCATTGTCCTAGCATGGTGTCTAGATAATGATAGTGTCACTCACAAATACCTTGTAGAAATGAGAAGGTTGCCTCGAGATGAGACCCCCTTTCTCTTATTTGTGTGACTGAGAGCCACTACCATGTCTTGGTGGCTAGATGATGGTAATGTGATACCACTAGATACCCATGATCATGATAGGTCACCTCATGATGAGACCTCCTATCCTCCAACTAACCCTTTAAGCATTCATTATCATTTATTTCTTATGGGTCCCCCTTTTCTTACAAAGAAGCATTTCATTGCTTTCTCAAGGGATCCTTGGGTGAAGCATCTGAAAGGTCTATATATAGGATTTTATCTTTTTGGCCAACAATAATCCCTCTCGACCTTCAGCCCTTCTTCCCATAGAATGAGGTAGAACCCCTTCTTAGGTCAATACACCCTAAAATCCCAAGAGACAAGGAAATGGGGGGGGTGTTTAGGTGATGGAAAGTGGTAAGTATGGTTGGGAATGTTATGATGGCTCTTCAAGGGATTTATTAGTAGCAAACCCATTCCCAAGGAATACCACTTACTAGGGCACAATGTCAACCACCAAGGTGAAATGGGGAAACAAGCATAATGTCCAAGAATATGTCATGAAATCTAGAGCAGTCTAAGATACAACATTCTCAAAATGCCTCATATATTGAAATGACACTCACCATAATACCTTAATTGTACCTCATGGAGCAAGGCCCGGTGCCTCTTGGAAGCCACCTGGTGTGGTGGATGCCATCTGAAAATCCTGACCTCTATGGTGGTGAAAAGGGTCTCTATCTGTGCAAGTGGATATTGTTGGTCATGTAGTCTCTCGACACTCCATATCTGCAACTTGAGGGCCTCAAGACATAATATCCTTAGTTATCCCACAAAATAGGGATAACAAAGAGAAAATGTTATATTAAGAGGGATGATGATAACCTAGGAAAATTTGATTCTAGATCATATGAGGGGATATTTCTTGGTTACTCGCCAAACAAAAAGGCTTACAGATGTTATAATCTAATATTTCACAAAATAGTGGAAAGTGTAATTGTAAAAGTAGATGATCTAAAATTGAGAAAAATCAAATCTCGAGATAAATAAAAAATTCATGAATCGAGATTAAGAACTAGTGATGATGAAGAAGATAGTGAATCACATGATGAAGAAGATGATGAATCACAAAATGAAGAAGATGTTGAAGAAATACAAGAGAATGAACCACAAAATGATGAAGAAAAGGATGAGGAAGAAACACCCTTGCCAAAAGCTTCATCAAAAAGAGTTCAAAAGAATCACCTTGAAAGCCAAATCACAAGGGATAAAAGTGTAGGAGTAGAAACTACAAGAAAACTTACACTTGAATCAGAACAAGCAATGTTTTCTTTGGTAGAACCCAAATCATTTTCAGAAGCCGGCAAGAATGAAGATAGTATAAAAGAAATGAATGAAGAACTTGACCAAATAGAGAAAAATCAGACCCAGGAACTGGTCCTAAGACCAGAAGACAAAAATGTGATAGGGACCAAATGGATTTTCAAGAATAAACTTAATGAAAATGGACAAATTATAAACAATAAAGCCAGATTGGTTTACAAGTGATATTCCCAAGTTGAATGAATTGGATTTGAGGAGACATTTTACCCAGTGGCAAGATTAGAAGCTATCAGAATGTTTTTGGCATTTGCATACTTCAAAAACTTGAAAATCTATCAGATGGATGTCAAGTCAGCATTTCTAAATGGAACCTTATAGGAAGAATTCTATTTAGAACAACCTGAAGGATTTATAAGTTGACAGAAAATCAGGATTATGTATGTAAACTAAAAAAGTCTTTGTATGATATTAAACAAGCTCTCAAAGCATGGTTCTCAAGGCTTGATAACCATCTACAACAAGGATACAAGAGAGGGACTACTGACAACAACCTATATATCAAAATTGAAGAACAAAATATGATTGTTGTTGTGGTATATGTGGATGATATCATTTTTTGAAGTAACTTGATTATATTGAGCATACAGATTCCTACAGAAATGCAAAAAGAATTTGAGATGTCTATGCTCGGTGAACTAACATTCTTCTTGGGTTTACAAGTTAGTTAGATAGACAAAGGGATATTCATATTCCAACCAAATATATCAAAGAAATGATCAACAAATTTCAAATGGAATATTGCAAACCTATGAGCACTCCCATGGTTACAAGATGCAAACTAAGATTAGATGATTATTCACCAAAGGTAGACCAAACCATGTAATTATAAATGGTTGGTAGCTTGTTATATGCAACAACAACAAGACCTTATATCATAGAAGATGTAGGACTAATAGGAAGATTTCAATCTGCACCTAAATAGACTCATTTGAAGGCAGTAAAAAGGATATTCAGATATCTAAGAGCTGCCTTGGGTTTTGGATTATGGTATCCAAAAAAAAAAGATTTTACATTATAGGAAGATCACCAGTGGAGGAGTATTCTTCCTAGGAAAGTGTCTAGTATCATGGCTAAATAAGAAGCAAACATCTATATCATTGTCAACAACAGAAGCTGAATATATTGTTGTTGCCACCTGCTACACTCAAGTAATTTGGATGAAACAAACCCTAGAAGACCTACAAGTAAAGTATGAGCATTCAATTCTTCTTAATTGTGACAATACCAGTGCCATAAATCTTTCTACGAATATTGTCATGCACTAAAAAACCAAGCATATCCCAATCAAATTTCATTTTTTAAGGGAACAAGTTTCTCAAAAAGTTGTTAAAGTGGAATATGTGGATACTAAAGAACAGATTGCAGATATATTAACAAAACCTTTACCCAGGAGTACTTTGGAATACCTTAGATAGAAATTGGGGATAATCTCCATATCTAATTGAATTTCACGGGTTTCATAAGAGGAGGATTACATGGACAAGGGGAGTATAACCTCGGGGGGAGAAAAAAAAAACACCCCTTCTGTCATTGTTGTCAAGGTGGGGGAGAAACAGTAAAACCTAATTAAGAAATAAGGGGGTTTTAATGTGTTTCCATCAATGTTAAAGGGGGAGAATGGTGGACGGTGTGTTGCCATTGATGTCAAAGGAGACCAATATGGTCAATATTGGACATAGTGTATGATGTTGGCATTGATGGAAAGAGGATAAATATGGTCGATGAGAACTTAATTAATGTTGATGTATTCATATTAGTATCATAACAAAAGTTTATGTTGAATTATGTTACTGGCATCCATTCACAGAAGAAGAAATTGAACAGAGGTGAAGGGCTTGTTCACCCCATGAAGATATCATTGGAAGACCTTTACAATGGAACCTCAAAAAGAAGTTATTGTGCTCTAAATACAAGAAGAAAGGGTCAAATACGGTGCTTCAATAGAATACATCAGGTGTCAAGGATATGGTATAAAAATATCAGCAAGTTTCCTTCAAAGAACCTTATGTACCATCCACCTCACACATTTTCTAGGTAAATTACTTACATGTTGGTTAATTTGGCTTGTTTTGCACAAAACCCATGTCGTAGAATTTCAAAATGTGTTTTCGTCGCTCCATAATCTTTGTATGAAAATCATTGTCTGATTTGGACGCATTTTCAAATTAAAAACAATTAATAAATAGAAAAGTCATAATTTGTGTTAATTAAATGAAGATATGCAATGTTTTATTATTAAAAAGACACATTGGTTAATTTTCTCTTTTACAAAAAGACACATTGGTTAATTTTCTCTTTTACAAAAAGACACATTGGTTAATTTTCTCTTTTACAAAAAGACACATTGGTTAATTTTCTCTTTTACAAAAAGACACATTGTTTCAATATCATATACCTCTTGAGAGACTATATAAACATAGAAAAATGGTAAGAGGGAAAGTGTCTCTGCAATCTGGATTAGAAGATCAAAAGAAGAAGCAGACTCCAAGAAAGAAATTTTAAACATTTTATGCAGTGAGGGTGGTAGGGAGGATATCAGGAGGATTGTAATCCTTTGCAGGTTAAATCCTGTTTCACAAGGGAGTTGGTGCTTCCTAGAGTTGGTGCTCTGAAACAAGGGAGTTGGTGCTTCCTAGAGTTGATCCTCTGAAACAAGGGAGTTGGTGCTTCCTAGAGTTGGTGCTCTAAAACCATGGGATTGGTGTCTCCTTGAGTCAATGCTTAGAAGAAGAGAGATTGGTATCTCTCACACAATTGTAACTTATACTTGTTATTGTTATATTTAAATTTATGTATTCAGTACATTCTTGTTGATCAATTGTTATGATAAATTAATTTGTTAATTAATAATTGTTAAAATTTTAAAATAATAAGAAATATTGATTCACCCCCCTCTTAGTAGTGACCAATATTTAAACATATTAAATATCACATACCACACCTATGTAATTTACGCTCTAACAACACTTGGATTACTCCATGCAAGATAACCTCCTCTTAATCTAATAACTTTTAAACCTAAACCTAATTCACAAACAGAGGTGTGTTACATAGGGTGTGTGTGTGTGTGTGTGTGTGTGTGTGTGTGTGTGTGTGTGTGATCAAAGATAGAAATATACAACACACAAACCATAAATGCATGCAACCACTCATCACTTTGATAAACCACAACAAAATGAACAATAATAGAAGGATGATCATGCACACATAACATACCAAAATAACACATAGTCGATCACTCCATAAAGGTACCCAACAAAGACTCACACACTTGTCCCACACAAGTTTTACCGTTATTCCCTCAAGGAGAAACAACACACACATAAATACATTTCAATCCATTTTGACAATTTAGAACAAGATGATTAAACTTCCTAAACCACACAAACTCTTCTTATGCATGTACAACTCCTTCTAGATTAAAGAAAACACTTGCAACCATTTTCTCTTATATGTCATGATAAATTTGATTATTGGATGATCAATAGGAAAAAATAGTGTGTTATCCAATATCACTTGTACATAAACATACATATAGGAGAAATTAGTTGTGTCTATTTACCAAATTCCCTATCACTTCCACACAATATTTTATATAAAAGAAACCCCCTAACAATGCTAGAGATTTTCCTTTTTGAAGTTGGCCAAACCTATCTAACTAAAATGACTAACCTAACCTTGGTTCAATATAGGAAATAATAATAATAATAAAACAATGAAAAAAATTGTTGTTGCCAAAATTCGTAGCCATTTCCTCAATAGATATGGTTTCTTTCATTCTAACAATTGTAAGTGATAACCTTACTTTTGAATGGCTCATATAAGTTTAGTGATAACCTTACCTTTCCCTAGCTCTAACAAGTTCACCCCTTGAAACATAGTGGCCTTATATTGAACATCCAATGGACCATGGACTAAACTCTCACTATCTAAAAGGGGACTATATATCTAGATTTTTAGATACAAAGTAGCATGGGTCTAATCTTGACAATATAACGTTGGTATTTTGATTGTAACAATTCTAAGCAAGATTAATCAATACCTCAAATAGAGAAATATATGTGAAGATTCAAATGAAAAACATGTACTACCACATCCATCACAACAATGAGCATAAATAGGATTGGCTAATAAAATAATTCATAAATTTCAATTACAACCAAATCATATTGTGAACAAAAATGCCCCAAAGGGTGTACATGATAATTTGAGTTTAATGTGAGATCCAACACTCTTAAGATTAAACTATACTATTAAAATAAATCCTCATTAGGATTTCAATGACATGTACCTAACATCGAAACCTACATATGCAATATCTGACCTAGCCTAATAGCAACTAGAAAATGAACACGGTTGTTACTAAAAACAAAAACCCTTGTACAACCATCTTATATGAGGCTACAATACCTAGTTACAAGTTTTCAATGCAAGGAAAAGATAACATCTGCAGATAGCCTATGCCACAAATTACCGAACCAATACCACCTCCCACAACGGAAGGAGCAACATTTTTAAATCTCACAAATATTTGGATTTTAAGTACATTGATTGGTGCTATTGATAAATCTAAAATAAATTGATAAAAAAAAAAATCACACCTAGTCATCACACCTAGGACATTCCATAGCCATCTCCATACACATTTTGGCCAATAGGAAGGTACATTTTGGCCAGTAGGAAGGTAGGGAGCATCATGGCCACTATAAGCACCACCATATGGCCCATTGGAACTCAAAATAAAATGACTTGTCACATGCTCATAGAAGGCATTCCCCACTCTTGAAAAAATACAAAATATGCATTCATGGAAATACATCAAGCAAATAAAATAGAACGTAAGATAGAATTTTGTTGTTTAAGCCATAAAATGCAAAGGAGACACATTGTCATAGAGTACACACATTGTTTCATTAATCCTTAATGTGAAGTAGTACATACCATGGCCTCTTTTGCTAGCAACACTTGAAAGATTTGAATGAAGTTTCTCCACTTCTCTTGCCAGAGAGACTAAATCTTCTCCATCACTTGCATCTATTTATCATGTTCACTACTTGCAACCTTCTCATACTTGAATAAAATCCTTTATTACAAAGAGCAAAGTGGTTAGCTTATATTGATAACCCCATATGAAATAAATATGTAGTGGGTATATGATTTGAATAAGAACAATAAGCTATGACCCAAGCTCTACGATGATCAACATTGGCAAGGTTCTAGGCTATGGATGATCAAGGAGACTGGTTTGTTAGAGTGAAGGGATCCATACCATCACAATCGATGTTCACCCATACATTCATTTAAAACATAAGGAAAACACATAAGATATGAGGCTAAGGAAGTATATTATTATAAAAGAAGAAGAAAAATTGATGTATACAAATGTCATGAGATCTCATATCCAATGTAAAGATTAAAAAAAAGACAAAAAAGGAAGAGGAGGAGAAATGAGCTTGGGGGGGAGCTAAAAGTTTGGGGATGCTTAACCTTCGATTTATCCCCCCAACTGAGCTACCTCCTATATCTTGATTGTTTGAGAAGGAGAAGGGGTTCTTTGGTTGAGAAGGAAGGTGAATTTTGCCAAAATTTCACTGAAGAGCATAGAGATGAACCAAGGAGCCTATAACTTACCCATTGATGCACAAAATATCTTGGTTGAAGCTAATTCAATGTTGGTTTTCCCATTTGGGTTTCTAGGGTAAATCATGTCTCAATGTGCATTGATGTTCCTCTATGTGTTGAATATTTAGTTATGTTAATTCATTTTGTGGTTTATTTAATCTATTGAAGGAATTTTAATGGATTCTCTGTAGGTTTAATGGTGAATACAAGTTTCAACAAGTTTTTGTTATCCACCATTGAGTGATTCCAAATATGGGAAATCAACGATTCCCGCCCTAAAGTTGTTGCTAATTATTTGGAAGTTGCTAATTTTGTTTTAAAGAGCTGTTGGGAATTTTTATTGTCCCCTTTCCCATAGGCCATACTCAGTGTTTTAATGTAGCATGGGTGTTTTTCCTTTTCCCATGTGTTGTACAAAGACCATACTCAATGTCTTAATGTTGAGTGCTTGGGTGTTTTTCCTTTGCCAATAGGACGTATACAGACCATACTCAGCATTTCATGTTCCCAAGGCATTTTCCCCTTTTCCATAGGATGTACTTTACCTCATACGCCTCTCTCTCTCTCTCTTGAAGGCCACACATTCCTCTCCTTGAATGTTTTCATTTTCCGGTTGAATTAATTTGCTAGTTAGAACATTTTCCTATTGTTGGTCGATTCAATTTGGATGGGTCCTTTCTTGTTGTTGGTTTACTTAATTTTTTTTGTTGATTGCATGTCCTCCTTAGTATTGGATTGTGTGTGAATTTCCTTTGGATAGCTAGAGTGAGTTTCATAATCTTGGTTCATGGTAGGGTTATCACTTAACGTGAACATAGAGTACCACATCATGATTATTATGTTTAAACACATACATTGATTAGTTACAATTATTGAGTTATTTAACTAGGTGTTGGATGCAAAGAAGAGTGAGTGTTGATCTATCATACTTGTGTTGGTTGCTAAATGAAGTGTTTCATAGTTATTCTCTTTATTAACTACATGTGAATGGAATGGCTACTCTGTATTAATTGAATTGAAGATTGATTTTGTGTTAATGAGATGAGTGGTGAAATAAGATTCAATAGGGATATGTGTTGGTGAAATGGACATACTACAAGCCTACCATTTACGGATCTACATACAATCCATCAAATCAAGGATATTCTACACTCAACAATTTCCCTTGCAAAATGAAAACTAGAAAACAAGAGAATGTTAATTTACATATAATATTGACAAGGATAACATGTCTATGCTCTATAGAACCTTCTTCGTTGAAGCCCCTACCTTAAACCATCCAATTTTTTTATTGCATTGGCTCATTGCAATTCTTGGGTTAGTTGTTGAACTTGCACGGTGAAATATTGTTTAATTGATATAAAACTATGTGCATCAAAATGAGCGTGTTGCAAGTTGGCCTTGTAAATTCACTTACCCATTAAAAACCCTTCTGGAAATAAAACTCGCAAGGTGAAGATGAAATAACTGGAAACAACAATGAAGTTGCAGACACCATACAAAGGGCGGAATAGTTCCTACCAAAGGGGAATAAAGCAATATGCTTGATCTAAATAACAACGTGTATGGTGTGATAGAGTGATACCCATGACCTATCAATCCACAACTCCTGGAGCTCTAAGAAAAAGAAAACCTCTTTTGTAAAATGTATATCAGTTATGTTGTCCCTTTGGGGGTAACATTCCTAGAGTCACCCAATCAACTAGTGTGGCATGTTCTAACTCACATGAGATCAATTCATCACGCCATTCAAATACATATTCTGTACTTATTTTCCCTCAATTACATGATGACTCAACTACCTTGACCATGGTATATTGGTTCTATCTAGACTCACACTTTAGTTGATAGATGCACTATGGATGGTATGTTATGGTTTTCACTCTAATATCTTTGATATTCCATGCATTGGTGGTTAATTTGGGTGTGGTGTTACAACTTTTGAGTTATTCATGAAAGTGGTAAACATTGAAATGAGATCTGATAACACTTCATAGCATTTATAGTTCTATTATTTTCCTCGTCGTGCCTTGGGGGACCATAGTTTTCCTTTAGAAGTGTTGGCATATCTAGGGTTGGTTTGTACTACTAGGAAACTAGTTTCGATGGTGCTTTCCACGTCCTAACCATACTTAACATTTTCCATTTTCCATGTTTCATTCCATTCCATCCACACAATTTGTTTTTATCTTGATCATGTTTGACTTATCAAATGTCACCAGAAAGGTCTAATTAAGAAATCTTAAGTCAATAAAACCGAACAAGGTTAGAGGTGAAGAGCGATGAAGTCAAAAGCCAAAAATATTAAAGCTTGAGCAATGCCACCTCGCTATGAGGCCAATGCCCCTAGTCCCATGCTTGTCTATGAATTCTAAAGAAAAACATACTTGTTCGATAAAATGAACACATAAAGAAAAAGGCTAAAGGGGCAATAAGAAGCAATGTCGAGAAAAGGCAGCTCATTGCTAAAGCTCCCTCTTTATAAAGGCTCCTATATAAAACCTTGGTTCTTGAAAGCTAGTTGAATAAAATCACAAGATCTATGCAACATATTAAATGACTTCGAGGATCATCACATGAATTTTTTCCCTTCCCCTTTCCATATTTGTTCATCACATCACCTACCTTTTACCTAGGGACTTAGGAAATACTCATTGTCCTAGGACTTGTCACACATATAAGGGTTAATGTTGTTCCCCCTCGATAAAAATTAGGCAAATATTAAAAGTAACCTTTATTTTTATGTTGTGTTAAGAGAAATAACTAAGTGTGCATCACCTAATGGCTTGCAAAGAAGTTGGACCCACCACTCCAAGTGGGAGCCTTGCATTGGGAAACATGTACCATGCCTCGATATCACTGTTTTTTTTTTCAAGCCACATAAGTCATAAATTATCAAACCATATTTGTAAAAAAAATCTATCATTTATCTTAGGTGATAAACAAATGATTTCTTGTTACTACCTTTAAAATTTGACAAACGACACCATTACATTAATGTCACATGTGGATCATTGACAAAAATTAACAAAAAAATCTCATAGTAGAATATTTAGAGAAAAACAAACTTTCATATCAATTATATGGAACATACAACAAACACAAATCGAAATAGAAAATATCTTTAGAAATACATGGAAAACATTCTACACACTAATATGCAATATGATATGCCACCTACATGTTGAAAGAAGTGAAAAAAAATATTAAAAGTAAAGTTTTAAAAATATTTTCTTTTCCTACATAAATTTAAATGACTTCATTGAAAATTCATGGTTTTCTCAAGAGTAGTTGTTATTAACTAATCATCCATATGTAGTGAATATACCCAAAAAATTGGGATGCATAATCATTGATTTGGAAAACATATTAAGAAAACCTATTATATTTTCATGGGAAATGTTTATATGTAGGAAAACAATATAAATGTATGCATAACTATAATCATAAATTAGGCTACAATTTTTTAATTTTTAACTTCAAAAAAAAATAAAACCAAATTGGCAAAATTTCGCTTAAAAAAAACGTTGCTCGAGATCCATGATGCTGGATTGGGATCCATGATATTACATTGGGATTTGTGTACCCGTATTTGGTTATCTCTACCGACATTGGAATCCATGCCATTTTCCTTGGGATCCATGTACTTCACTGGGATCCATGGCACTTGCCTTGGGATCCATGTACTTCATTGGGATACATGTCATTGCTTTGGGATCCGTCATAGTGCATCAGGATATGACAAGGATGCCACATCATCACAATGCCACATGCACTACTTCAAGAGGGTCCCCCTGCTTATTTAGATGATATTGTGTGTGCATCATTCTCTCACATGGACCACATGTGGGGTTTGTTGAGGTAGTTGAGGACTTGGGCTAGGTTGTTACAGACATGGAACAAGTTGTTATAGATTATGGACTATATTTTTATAGATGTATGAATTGGTTATTTCCTTTTGGACCTTGTACACCTGATGAGGTACCTTGCTTTGTGTCACATGTGACACTTCGCTCTCCCTCTAGGAGGGCATACTCTAATTTGGTTAATTATTCTTAATTAATAAATGTTGGACCATTATTTGACTAGACCGTGGGACATCGGTATACTTTGAGAAGGGCACACCTTTATTTGTGCTCTGTTGGGCCACACATGTGGTACCTTGGTCATATTCTCACTATTTTATGAAGGTGCCCCTGCATTTTAGGATTTCGTTGTAACTACGTGAGTATTGTCCCATGGTTTTTTGTGCTCCTTGTTTTTGCATGTGGTATTGTATCTACCCATGGTTTTCTACATGGTTCTAGAAGGGAACCTCTCTTATTTAAAGAAGTTTTTGCTCTCATTTGTAATTAGAGTTTGGAGAATAAAAGATATCATTTGACTCATTTTTATATGTGTTATTGGTTTTATCTTAGTATTTATTGGATAAATTCTTGTGAGGGATCTAGCATGAAGGTTTTATTTGTAACAGGTGAAGATGGATTGAGAAAGCTAGCAGAGCCACAAGAGGAGCAAAGTGCTACAATGGAGGAGCTTCATAAGGTAAACATTTTCTTTATAGTCTCTAGTTTTCTATATCTAGACTAGAGTATGGAGTTTGGAAAATCTTCATTTGCTTTCCAACTCTTACCACTAGGATAGTGGAGAGGATACCCCTTGTTACTTAAGGAGCTGGTAACACACTCTTTTCACCATATAGATCTTGGAGAACCAAGACTTTCTTGGGGGAATTTGCTAGGTACACCCTTGGTTTGACTAGAATCCCAAGATTCTTTGCAAGAACCAAGCCTCAAGGAGTATTGATTGACCCCTTATCCCAATAGGATTTAAGGAACTCGTCTTTAATGTCCTTTCTCTCATAAAAATTTCAAAATTTAACCTTTCTCTCTTTCTTTGTTTTGGCAATCTAGGGTTTTAAGAGTTTAAATTTGTAGAACTAGATTGCTAGATTCCAAGTCTAGGTTTTGATTTCTAATTGCTAGATCTTGTTGGATTTAGATAATTTTTATAGTAATAAATTGTTGAATGATATATTTACTAAATATTGTGCAAGTAAGGTAGCTTACCTAGCTTAAAAAGGGTTGGGATCTTGTTTGAAATCTTGTTATATTTATGAATCTAACCCTTTACCTTGAATGAAATCTAGTGAATCTAATCCACACATCCTTACTTGAGTTTATATCATCTTTGGAAACACATAACAAATTAATGGCAACAAGTTCTTAAAAACCTTTTCTCATTTGTATGCTTGATGAATGTCCTAATGTTTGGGATTAAATCTGAATATCCATATAACGTTGTGGCATTTCCATGATCTTAACATCTCAACAAAGTGAATCGATGTCTCACTAAGTATAATACTCTCCTCTAAAGGGGTAAATGGCTCACTTCATGTTGCACATGATTGTTGGAAATCCACTTCTTTTAATCCATCTCATAGTTAGCAAGTGTGGAAACTTGATTTTAAGGTACAACTGATTTATGAATTTACTTTATGCACATGTTTAAACACACTTCAAAGGCTGATAATTGGTGGGAATTCTACTTATTTCACTTGATGATTTAGGGATGTCATGTTTGTTTAATATGTTGGACATAATCATTCATCAATACATGGATATCACTCTTCATGGGTCTCTTAAGGGATCTCTTTTGTTACATGCATTGTTGGGATAGTTATGATATGTTGAAGATATCTTCACTATGTCACAAATAACAAGACAAAGCAACATTAAAAGTAAGGTTAAATTCACATAACACTTAATTCTGTTAACACTCATGATTATGGATGGTTTATCATGTGCTTGAGTATATTATATTTTTGCACTTAAATCTCTACAGATCAAGCATTATTCACTTATGATAATGGAGTGTGGAATCAATGGAATCAAACAGTGAATGGTCTCCATAAATTCCTAGCACTTGGAAATATTTTTGTCTTGATGCAACGAGTTTGATATGTATGGCATGGATCTAAAACCTAATAACAACTATGTGCATGTGAAACACCTTTAAGTCAACCTTAAAACACATTTGATCCCACTTATAAGTTTGATATCTCACTGTTGGTATATACATTTCAATGTTGGAATTTTTGTAGACAGTCCACTTAATCACATATATTCAATTGTTCGGTTGATCTTTCAAGTGTAGATTTATTCTATTCCATATATTGTTGTCTAAAATACTTAAATATTACTTGAATGTTAAGTAAAACCTCATAATTGTGGTTATGGGTATTTGTTGATCCAACACAAATATTGTTTCATTTAGTAACCAACACCTTAAACTGTTATGGTTGATGAGTTTCACTTGAAATCCAATGGTTTGAGGATAGTTAAACACAATATGTATGGTTATATTTTTCTATCCTTTGAGATCTGATTTATAACATTAGTGGTTGAACTATGGATTGGCCACATCTTTGGGCTAATAATGCTTGTTTCAAGAGTGTGATGATCTGTTAAATGAATGATAAACTCCTTGATTTCTATTCCATATTATTCCATGCTAGTTCATTTCAATACTTCATATGGTTAACGGGAATTCCATCTAAAACCATTAAATGTTGAGCAAGTTCGATCCATTATATTCCATGCTATCTTTCTTTGAGTTTTCTAACATAACATAAACTCACAATACAAGATAGTTCACATCATCCAAATCTTGTTTGATCCAAATAACTATTTGTGAATGCTTAAAATTGTTTTGCATCTTGAGAGTGAGTGGTTACAAATCGCTAGATTTTATTGAGTCCAAGTTAGAGATATCCTTTCATATACAACGAACTAGCTTGAATTAGCCATAGGAACACCCTCCTTAGGTTAGGAAACACTCATCTTAGCCTCAAAGTGAGAGGCAAGGCCACTGAGGTGACAATGGTTGGCTTGCCTAGGAGTTTCTCCTAGGCTCTCCCATTGGGTTAGGACTGCTCTCCTATGAGAGAGTTTTAGTAGTGACATTTTTGTTCCATTGTTGAGCACAAAGTCCATTGCCCGAGTTGAGAATGAAGATGGGATTGATGAGGTTGGACCTTATGAACAATCTGATTTCTTTGAGGAAATTGATGACATAAATCTTGAAGGGAATGAAGTAGAATGGTTATTTAAGGATTTTCTTCATCCTTTGAATTTCTTTGGAATCCAAGGGTATCCAAATAATTATTAATATTGGAGAGAAGAACTACCAAGATTCCATGGACCTAGTGATTTACCTTTTTCACACATTTCATCTTTCATTGATCTCATTTCAAAGATCAACAATAATCATGAAGACGTTAAGTTGAAAATTTTTATATTGTCCTTGGATTTTCTTGAGGATGAGATCATGGATTGGTATGGAAAACTTGGTGAAGTAAAAATCTCATCACTTTCATATTTCTTCAATATGTTTCTTGAGAGTTAGTCTCCTCTTCCTGAAAAGGTTAAGAGTGAAAGGGTTGTCATATATGTTTAATATTACTTTCCTTGTGTTCTAGAGAGTTTAAACATGACTCATGAGTGTCCTCATCCTCCTTTCCTTTGACTTATGAGTGTTATCCTTCCTTACCCTTGACCAAGAGAAGCATGGGAAGTCAACTTGTTCCACATAGGTCCCAGCTGAAGTTGCCTGCACAACCCATTTCCTTCAACAATTTTACAAGTAAATTCAATGGGTTGACCCACTCCTATCGTGAAAGAATTGATTACATCATCCCTATTGATCTTTGGATGGGGGGAATTTATGGGATTGTTACCCAACCTTGGCATGATTTGGGCCTTGTAATTCATGAGTGTAACCTCACCTTGGTTCTAAATCAAGGAGTGACCAAAATTTTGCCTCATACCCATGTGATTTTCAATAAATCCTTATTTTTGTTTATAACCAAACACAAGGGAAAGTTTCAAGTTGATGATGACCTCATCAAGTGGTTGCACTGGATCTTTGACTTTAACTAGAAACCATAGTTTTTAGTTAGCCAGTAGGAGTAGCGCGGGATGTGTGTTTAATTTTCTTGCACTTTCCTGCTTTTCATTTGTGTGTTTCATTTCATGCATTGCTTGTTTGGTTTTCCTAAAGCATTTAATTTCCATTTATTAATTTATTTCTTTATGCTTTAGACTCACAAAAAATTTCATTTCCACAAAGTCATTTCACTTTTAATAGAGGCTTTTCAGGGTGGTAGATTCACCCTGTTCATATGTTGTCAATGGTTTGAGTGATTGTGTAGATAATAGGTCTAAATGATATTCTGGAGTTCTCATACACTCTTATACTAAGATTGCATGTCCTCGAGTAGGATCCAGTTTTTGCCCCTTTAGGGGTAACAATACTAGAGACACCCAATCAGCCAGTGTGGCACAATATAGCTCACATGAGATCAATCAATCATGCCATTTAGATGTAGATTCTCTACTTATTCTCCCTCAGTTACATGATGATTTAGCTACCTCAACCATGGTATACTAGTTTTATCCAACCTTATACTTCAGTTAACAAATGCATTATGGATGGTACATTATTGTTTTCACTCTGATCTATTCAATATTCCATGCATTGGTGGTTTATTAGGGTGTGGTTTAAAAACTTCTCAGTGATTCATGAAAGTGGTAAACAATGAAATGAGATCCAATAACACTTCATAGCCTTCATAGTTTTATTATTTGCCTCATTGTTCCTTGGGGGACCATAGTTTTCCTTTAGAAGTGTTGTCATTTCTAATCTCAGTTTGTACTACTAGGAAATTGGTTGAGGTAGTGCTTTCCACATCCTAACCATACTTAACATTTTCCATTTCCCCCATTTCACTCCATTCCATCCGTAAAAAAAAGTTTATCTTGATTATGTTTGACTTATCAAATGTCACCAAAAAGGCCTAATCAAGAAATCCTAAGTCAATAAAGACAAAAAATACTAGAGATGAAGAGCAATGAAGTCAAAATCCAAAAATATTAAATCTTGAGCAATGCCACCTCACTATGAGTCTAATACCCCTAGTCCCATGCATGTCTATGAATATCTAAAAAAAAGGGACGTGCTCAATAAAATGAACACATAATGAAATTGGATAAAGGGGTAGTAAGAAACAGTGTCAAGGAAAGGTAATTCAATGTTAAATCTCCCTCTTAAAGGCTCCTATATAAAATCTTGGCTCTTGAAAGATAGTTTAATAAAATCAAAAGACCCATGTAGCATATTAAATGACTTTGAGGATCGTCATGTGGATTTTTTCCCTTCCCCTTTCCATAATTGTTCATCACATCACCTACCTTTTACCTAGGGATTTAGGAAATACTCGTTGTACTAGGACTTGTCACATGTATAAGGGTTAATGTTGTTCCCCCTTTGTAAAAAATAGGAAAATATTAAAACTAACCTTTATTATTATGTTGTGTTAAGAGAAATCACTAAGAGTGCATCACCTAATGGCTTGTAAATAAGTTGGACCCACCACTCCAAGTGGGTTCCTTGCCTTGGGAAGCATGTACCATGCCTTTAGATATGTGACGCTACATTGGGATTCATGATACTGCATTAGGATTTGTGTACCCATATTTGGTCATATCTACTAACATTGGGATCTATGTACTTCATTGGGATATGTGTCACTACTATGGGATCCATGATTGTGCATCAGGATATGATGGGATGTCACATCATCACATTGCCACATGTATTGCTTCAAGAGGGATCCCCTGCTTAGTTGGATAATATTATCCCACATGTGTGCCTCATTCTCTCGCATGGGCCACGCGTGGGGTTTGTTAAAGTAGTTGAGGACTTGGACCAGGTTGTTACAGACATGGACCAAGTTGTTACAGTTGTTTATAGGTAGTTGATTTGGTTATTGTTGAGGAAAAGATATGAAATAATTTTACTCAATCATTTTCTAATCTTGCTTGGCTAAGGCAAGATAGACAGGAATATCACCCTATGTTTATAGCCTCAAAATTGTTTCCCAATCCACAAGTATTAGCTACAAGGGCTTAGGCTGATTTTTTTAAATAGAATATTGTTGTAAAATTCAACATTTATATAATTTTCTGAATATAATAGATGCAAAAGTAAATATGGATACAAAACCAAAAATACCAAGTCACATATTAACACAGATGAGACAAAATAGCAATCGCTTATTTCATTCCAATAAATCAAAAGAATCGTTCTCTTTAATAAAATCCCTAAGGAAGTTTGGACCAAAGTCAAATTTAGATGTCCCCAATGAAAACCATACAAAAGGACTTCTGACAGAAAGTAAAAAAATAAACTTTAAAAGTTGGCTCAGCTTGGCACAGATTGCTTCCCACTCGACTTTGCACAATATCCTTTATCAGTCATGAAATTTAATTCATAAACAGACAAGTCTACACAAACTATCAAAGATAGATAAACACCTCTCAAAACAAGTGTTTGAATGATGTAATTCAGCCTTGAATCTTGTTGTCTACGATAGGACCCTGTTGTCATAAAAGAGAATTAGGCTTTTAATGAATTGAAGAATGAATGAAAACTGAACTATCTCAATAAAACTCAAGAGCAAACCTTAGTATGCTTTCTCCTTTTATTCTCCACTCGTTCTTCCTTCTCATTTTGCTTTTATGCATCCCATATTGGTTGAACTAGTTCAACTACTTCTTTTAGTTAAGTTAGCTAAAACTCAACTAACTTTTAGTTAGGGGAAGAATTAATATAATAATAATAATAAGGGTCTTTTAATAAATAATAACTAGTAGATGGGACCCCTTGTGACTCCCTTTAGTTTCTTAACAAAAATAAACATAACTAGTCAATCAATCAAACACATCACTCCTTGCTCATTTAGGTTTTTGTGGTGAGATATTTGTTCAGAAATTGTCGGAGGAACCACATCACTCCTTGTGGCTCCCATCATCATTCTCATAATTTGAAAATTAAATATCAATGATATTTTAAACCATATTCAAACATATAATATCCAAAATATCCAAAAATAATATGTTGTCCAAAACTTCAGCAGTCAACTGTTCTCACAAATCAATAATAAAATATACTCAAAAACCATATTTTCACTTTGGGAGGCAATTTTCCCTTTGTTGTTGATGTCACCCTTTGACTTTCCTGAATTAGCCTTAGGATGTGTGGAGCCTTGAGGATTGATCTCACTGATGACATGAGAACAATCATCTCTCAAGTGCATGCGAGATGAAACAGATTTGGCTAAATCACTTGAGGGAGAGGAGGGGGAAGCAACAAATTTTCCTTTGTCGTGCTTGTGGTGGGCTTCAGTTTTGAGTCTTTTACTTGCGTGGGAGGACTATACAGGTGAGTGTTGAGGGGAAATTTGGACATTTGGGTTAAGCAGTGGAGGAGGAACAGGTAGGGAAAAATTGGGCTAGCCACGATGTTTGGAGACTGTTGGGTGAACAATATCATGCCATCCGTCATTCTCATGAACTTCAGGTTGCAATGAAACATGAGGGGGGACAAGGATACCATTGACATGTTGGGGTTGGAAGGGAGGCATTTCTGGCCTAGGTTGGACTACCCCTTGTCCAATCTAATTGAAAAATCTATCTTGGAAGAGCTACTTTAACTCTTGTGGATCTTCATCAAAATGTATCGAGAATCTTGGCCTTCTAGGCCCTCTGTTCCAATTCCCTCTACCCCTGTTATTTTGGCCATGGCTTCCTCTGAAGAAGAATCTCATCATGTATGCAGCGTTTATTAGCAACTAGCTTCTTAAGCAAACCACACATGACATCTCTTAATATGAAACAAAGTTTGGCTCAGCAATCACATCAGACCCATGCAATCCAATCCATAAAATTCATTTAATAATTGTCAATGAGCAGGGAATGAATAAGGGTTCTGGGATATCTTAGGGGGTTGTATTGAGCGGAAAAGTGATAAAATGAAATGGAGTAAGAACATGATTATTGCTCAACAAATCTTTAAACAATTGAGTTTGTTACAATAACAAAATCATATCAACTATGATCCATCTCTGTGTTATCTTTTAATTGTTGTAATACAGAGTTTCCACTTAATTTTAATTTAATTTTAAGAATAGGGCATGCAAAGTGAATCTGGGATTGTGAGGGGATTCGTAATGAGTGAAAAGATGATAAAATGACAGGGTATTTAATGGATATTGTTCCCAAAACAAATTGTTATAACCCTAAATTGCTTAACACATGCATACATGGCCTTGGCCCTCTTACTTGCATTTTTTGCCAAAGCACTCCTCAGTTGTTCTTATTAAAAACCATTTTTTTGAAGATGTACGCGCCCTGCACCATTATTTCCTACATACATACGCTTGTTGCACCACTACAGCTCACGTACATACACATTTTGCACCATTATAGCCCGTGTATACTTGCAAAAGTTGCAAAAAATAAAAAGTTGCAAGGAATTCGTTGAGATTATGGGCTATTGGGTAGTTTCCTAACTAATCCACCTGTTATAGCCCATCACCCAACCGAATAACCATCTTTTTTTCATATAAAAGGAGGTGTTGGGGTCTCATTTCACATCTAAGCATAAGAACGGTGAAACTCTGCCCGATTTCACTTTCCCTCCTTGCCCAAGATATTGCAGCCCTTTTGCGAGAATTGCCTCAGCATTCCCTCATTATCCCCTTCTCCCTCCATTTAACCCATTCACTTCCCAAGAAGAGATAATAATGTTGAGAGGAGAAGTTCATACAAGGTGCACTTGGAGCTTGGTGAAGAGGATCCTGGACCAGGTTCGAGGAACGGTAGTCGACTTTCATTGTAAAGGTATAATCATTGTGTTATTAATAAAAGAATTGCATTTTCTTGTCCCAAATGATGGTGTCTTGAACATGTTTATTGGTTTATGCTTGACATTCTAACATCTAACCCTAACTTATATATGGAATAGCATGCTTGTAGTTTTTTGTTTGTCAATCTTTGAATGCAGGTCATCCCTGGGAGGAGGCGTGCAGTCAACGAAACTTCCAAGTGCGAGGAGGTCATCACCAAACGTGGGATTAGAGGTATAGTTACCCGATCTCCTTTTCCTTGCTTTCTTCATATGAGTTTTGGTATGTTTGGGGTAGTATAGAGAATTAATTTAATTTTAGACTGTTAATCGATCTGCCTACATTCTGAACCCTGGTGTAGTTATAGGGGGGGGTTTCCCACTAGCATAACTGGCGACCATATTGGGGAATGCCTCTAGGGTTTTTTAGGGGATTTCAGTTGTTTGATTTGTTGTTTGTCTTTCGAGTTTCTGTTGAGTTTTCAGAATCTTTTAAGGGATTCTTGTCACCTTCAGGTGCCATACCAGTTCTCCTTGCCCTGTAAGATTTTATGTTTCTTTCTTTTTTTTAAATAAATACAAAGGTGTATGTGCCCTGCCTTGAGTCAGCCCGTGTCCATACGCACTCTTCTCAATAAACAGCCCATGTACATACGCAGGCTGTTGAAGCAACAACCAGTGTCTCTGGTTTAGGAAATTTTTTAAAAATAGGAAGCCAACCTCTTTCCTAATTGAGGTTTATACTTCTCAGGGTTTCTTGATTCAGTTCAGAGTCTCTGTTTTTACAGCCATAGCTTGGGTTAGAATTCAATTTACTTGTCTTTTTGAGTTTCTTGTGTTTACTTCTGAAAGGTTTTTAAGAAAGTCTTTTGAATTATTGATCTACCTGTTTGAATTCTTTAGTGATTCCCTGCGATCCGCAGTGGGCCAAAGATCTATTTCAGTCTTGTGTTATTGTTATTTTTACCCCTTTCACTTGCTTTGAAAAAGGAGAAAAAAGATTTATTTCAGTTTTTCTGTTTGAAGCAATTTCAAAAAAATATATGTATTTTCAGTTTGGTAAAGTAGTTAGAGTTGGTTATTTACTAAAAAGGAAAAAGAGTTTGTTTTTTAAGTTCTTTACTGATTTCTTGAAACATAAGTAGCTTGTAGTCAAGCGAAAATTCATTTTAGGTCTTCTTTTTAAAGATCTAGAAAAAAGTTAGTTAGAGAAAAGTTGGTTACAAAGAGTTAGTTGTAAAAATTTACTTGTGATTAGAAGTAATTTTTCTTTCAAGTTTCATATTTTTTCTCCTCTTTTCATCTCTTATAACATCACTAGTTTCACCGCCATATCCCTTGAGAAAATCAAGGCATTAAAAAGAACGCTAAATCTAAAATTAATTAGACTTATTATGTTTGTAGGGTCAACCAACTAGTTTAGGGTTAGGGCCTTGAATTAGGTTGGAGAGGAAACTCTTCAAGGGTGTTAAACAAACATTGGAGTCAGAGTTAGGGAGTGTTAAAGTCTAGTTTCATAAAATTTATTCGGGACCCCCCTCTAACACAAGGGCTAAACATAAGGTCACGTGAAGAAAGGCAGTGGAGATAACCCCTCCAAAGTTGGATTGAACGTAGTGGAGAACACATATTGAGGATCTGTCGTGGGAATACTACCGACTCCATTTACCTAAGGAGTTTCATGGACCTCGAATCTGTTCAAGATCCTCTAATGTCTTCCGGACCACTTTCTTTTGATACCCTTGATACATTTCGAACTTGTTATCCTACTCATTGTGATCCGGTCGACCGTCAACTGTACCCGGCTGGTGACTGACTGCAAGTTGGAAACTTAGTTTCCCATCTTCTATGGACTTACATGGGTGACTGTGGGGGTATACCGTGGTACCTAAGGAAGACGTCGGGTCACACTTCGAAGAGTATACCAGGAGGGTGCTTCCATGTTTGAGTTGCACTTGCACCGGTTAGTTGCTCTAGTGTTAGCTGGCATAACTGTTCTTCCTACTAGATAGTTGTTTGCTCGATTTGTCTTATAGGAATTTTTCTAGTGTGTGTTTGGTTTTAAACACTAGTTAAGCCTTACTGTGTCATTTGATCTTTTGACAAAGTGGAATATCAAGAGCTTCGTCGGTCGTGAAGGCTTCAGGGCATGTCATCGGTTGCATTAGAGCCACCTTCGCCACTGTTACAGTGAAGACTTGACCAACAAGGGTCGTTCGAAGCGGCTAGGCCACAGGAAACTGTGCCTGAGCCTGATCTGAGAGGAGATTATTCGACTCTGGAGGAACCTATTGTTTCTGACCTTGGAGCGGAATATCTCGGGCCATCCAACCCTAAAATTATTAACTTGTCGGTGCCAATATTAGTACAAGTTGTCCCTCCCAAGGTGACACCTTACGAGCATCAATTAGTATTACAAGCATCCATGGAATCAAATGTTGCTACTTCATCCGGGAGTCCTCATACTCTCATTTCAACTACTACTATAGGGGGTAATCTGCCTCCTAACCCACCTTCGCCAAGCCGGACCACAGTGGTTTCGACTCCCTCTACCTTGGGTAGTGGTCCGATATTGTCATCGACGGAGATCACTACTCTATTTACGCAAAGTATGATGGGCCCTCCATTCGCATATGGGATGCCCGACTTCGATTCGAACTCAGTCCTTACCTACTCCACCTTACATACCATGGGACTAGGGGTAGGGAGCTCAAACACTCTTGCACAAGGGTCTAATGGGGGCACTTCAATCCCCTTCAATGTTATCCCTTACGGTGGGGGTCATATACCTCCTTCGTCCCCCTCACTTGGTGGTTCTTTCCAGCAACCCATCGGGTCGAATGCTAACTACATCTTGTTTGGAGCAGGCAGTTTTGGACCTTCATCTTATACTACGTCCATGGGATCCATGTCATTCTCTTTGTTTGGTGCATTTGGTAACAATGCTTTTTCTTCATCTTTCGTCTCGGCTGGGGGAAACCCCAGTTTTGTGCAATAAAACCTTGTGCAGAGTATTATTCCTACATAGAGGGAAAGTACAGGATTTTTCTTCTCTCAGGGACTTTGGAATCCTTGGCAAGGATCAGTTCCCTCGTAAGGGATGTCCGTCGAGGGAAACCCCTTCCATGGTCAATGGAACCCTGGGAAGGGTTCAATACCTATGCCCGTCGGATCGACTGGGGTTATCCCCTTCCAAAATCCTTGGAACACAATGCAGAGAGAAATCCCTGCCCAACCCATGTCATCCAATTATGGGAGTAAAGCGATGATATCCCAACAAACAAAATTTTTGTACGTTGTTCAAGGCCACAGTTTCTACCAGAACCCTGGCCAGCAATCCAACTTTTCTTGGCAACCTAGTGCTAATCAAACTCTAGGACCCCCTTTTCCTGTACATTGTACTCAACCAAAACTATCGTTTCTGGAAATGCTACATCTGTCAAAATTGTCAAGGTTTCTCAACAACCCAATTTTTCATGATCCACGTTGGCCCCCCATGTCAACTAAGTTTCCCTCGTATATTCCAAAATTCAAAGGCAAGCCTGGCGAAGACCCATGTGATCACGTGACAACCTTCCACTTATGGTGCTCGTAAAACTCACTGTGAGACGACTACGTCCAGTTGCACCTTTTTGAACACACTCTTATCGGGGGTGTAGTGAAATGGTATATTGAGCTCGACTGCTCAAGGTATTTACTTTAACAACTTGGCGATGGTCTTCCTAAACCATTTCCAGATACCTGTGAGATACGATGTCGACACTGAATCGTTGGCCAACTTTGAGCAGACCAAGGCCGACCATATCTTGATCACATCTGAGAATGGTGGCGTCGAAAGAGATTGATTAAGGTACAGGTCCCACCGTCTTTCTTGTTGGAGTGGTTCCTGAATTCTTTGGTACCAGTTGTATCCAAAAATGTAGCAACTTCTTGAGTGTTTTCATAGGAGGAGGTGATAATGAGAGCACAACAGCTCGAACTGATTTACTCTCAATCCACCATGCTCTATGAGATTTTTCCAGATGCACTAAGGTCCATCCTTGATAAGGCCAAACAAAAGTCTGGACCCCATGTCGATGGTATTGTGGGCTCAACACAAGGAAAGTCCCTTGATCTATTGTCAAATCAATTGCAACAATTGACGATACAACAAACTACGGCCAACCAGACCTCTAGTTTGGTTGTTTCCCCTACCCAAACGTCAGACTTACATAATGTGCAGTTGATGAACCCGAAGGCCAACCAACAGCTTGAAGGAAAGAAGAAACAATGAAAAAAGAAGGGTAAAGGGGACAAAAAGGCTAATAACAATGTTGGCGGGGGAAAATAGAGAAGAGAAAGTCGAAGTATCTATGTAACCTTTGCACAGAGGACCACCCGACTCACCTCTGCCCTCAACTTGTGGAGGATCGGAAGCTATTGTGCAGCAACAGCCTGTTGTGTGGACGAACTCGTTTCCATATGGGAAAAACATGCCTCAAGCTTCAACATCCTCGAGTGTGGAAGGGGGTAGTCAGGGACCGCCCGCGTCTACTAGTAATAACTCAGTTGTGAATGTTTACATGTTGAAAGGTGAATCTTATATCGTGACCAGGGCCCAAGATTACAGAATGTCGAAATCTGCAAAAAAAGGTAAAGAAGTCACAAACCCATCCATTCCTCTCCATATTGAGAAGATGATGGGAGAAACAATGACACACATCCCCAAAGGTGTGTTCAAGAAAGCTTCTTATAAATTCAAACGTAAGGCTTCCCAGAACTACTATGTTGTGGAAGATTTGGCACAAACCCATTGCGCGATGTTCACTTTGGAAGTCCTCCAGAGTTTCCCTTCACAGAGAAAAGCCCTGTTATTTTCCTTGGGATCTACAGAGACTTGTAACCTGGGAGAAATCATTCTCGATCCAACCAACTTGAAACCTCATCTTCCTTACCACGTTGCATTTCAGATAATAGTGGCTCACACCACGAAATATTTTACTCTGAATATCTTTCGTACGGTGGTTGATGAGGGTGCCTTGACTTGGATGAAGTCATTGGTGTGTTGGAAGGCCATTGGCCAACCCATTTTTTCTTTGTCTCCTACATTGCTTATGGTATTTGATGGTTGCTCATTCAAACCACATGGAATCATTCCTTCTTTCCCCGTGCAGTTAGGAGGAAAGACCGTTTGCATCGAAGTTGAAGTGGTTGATGCGCCTCTCGACTACAACCTTTTGTTAGGAAGGAGTTGGACCAATGCAATGCATGCAGTGGTTGCTACAGTCTTTAGGCTCTTGTTGTTTCCACACGAGGGTCGGATTGTGACCATTGACCAGTTATCTTTCTCTCGTCCTGACCCTTCATCGGGAGCATCCACAGTCCCGATGATTAATAATCCTCAACATGGCACCGTTAACGTAGGGGTTGGTTTGTGTCCATCGTTCATGGGTACTTTCGATTACCCACCACCTTCTGGCAATGTCAAGCTTATATCGGTTTCCCCCGACCAGCCTAGGGCTGAAATTTTTCAAATTTCATCGTTCCGGACGACCTACTTTCACGATCTGTGAACTCTTCCTTCCCCATTGGCCTCGATGGAAGGGATAGGGCATTCTATCATGTCCATGCCCTTGTCCGTAGTTGAATTTGCGTACAACATTTTCCAGCAAGCTTCGGTCGACCCCGATCCAACTCCCACACAAGAGTTAGATCAAGTTCTCAAGCCTATTTGGACTCAAGGTTCTCTTGCCACTACAGATTCTTTAGACCTGGTCTTTCCCTCAGATGAGGTGATTCTTGAGGCATTGACTGGGCCAGACATACCCTGGGATGATATCCATCATAGATCATACTTCCTCCTAGAGTTAAAGACAATAGAGGCAGGCGAATTTGTTTTGACTATGACTAGAGATAGATCTTGTCGTATTAATCCTCTGGCAACGCACGCAATTTACGCCGAGGGTAATATGGCGAGTATCACGGAAATGATCCCTATAGATATCTCCAGAAACCTTGGCATCATGGGGAATGTTTTCGTCGGAGCAGACTGCTCCCTGAAGAGATTCGAATTTATACGAAGTTATTTAAAGAATTCCACAACGTTTTTTCTTGGTGTTACGAGGAAATGCTAGGAATAGACCCAAGAATCGTCGAACATGAAATAATGACTTGTCCTGACGCCAATTTGGTCCGACAAAAGCTTCGTCCAGTGAATCTTTGGAAAGCAACAACAATTAAGGCTGAAGTAGAGAAACTGCTTAAATCTGGTTTTATATACCCCATACAGTTGACAGAATGGGTGTCAAACCCCATTCCGGTTAACAAGAAATAGGGTACGATTCACATGTGCATGGACTTCCATGACTTGAACAAGGCTTGTTCGAAAGATAATTTTCCCATCCCGTTCATCGATCAAATCATTGATGAATGCACGAGCTACGAGGTCTTTTCATTCATGGATGGTGTTTCAGGATATAACCAGATTCAGATCAAACCCGAAGACCAGCATAAAACAACTTTTATTTGTCCTTGGGGCACATTTGCGTATCGCAAGATGCATTTTGGCCTGAAGAATGCTGGAGCCACTTTTCAGTGGGAGATGTCATTTTCTTTCCATGACCTTAGACATATATTCAAGGGATATCTTGATGATCTAGCATCACGCTCTCGCAAGAGATATAATCATCCCACACACCTTCGACTAATCTTCGAACGATGTCGCTACTATCAAATTCGCTTGAATCCTAACAAGTGTAGTTTCTGCGTGATGTTGGTCCATATCTTAGGTTTCATTGTTTCAACAACAAGGATCTTGGTCAATCCTCTAAAGGTTGAAGCGATAGTTCAATTGCCTCCCCTGTGCACAATACACCAGCTTTAGAGCTTATAAAGGAAAGCAAAATTTCTTCGACATTTTGTCGCAAACTACATCGAGATCACTAAAGGGTTTGTGCATCTGGTGAAAAAGGGAGTCCCATTATGTTGGGATGAAGTCACTCAATGCTCATTTGAAGTGTTTAAATGCACCATTACGTCTGTCCCTCTGCTCTGGCCTCATCATTATAACAAA
Organism: Picea engelmannii; assembly: GCA_009831015.1. NCBI lineage: Eukaryota > Viridiplantae > Streptophyta > Pinopsida > Pinales > Pinaceae > Picea > Picea engelmannii. Next base: position 1,072,920 of record ML785379.1, read on the forward strand.
TATTTCTTGTTGTACTTGGTCGATGTAGAGTCGACCATCGGCATGCTATTAGTTCGAGAGGACAATTTGCTTGAGGAGAATGTTATTTATTACCTAAATTGAGGCCTGGTTGGGCCGAAACTCAACTATTCCCATGTTGAGAACCTTGCTTTGGCAGTAGTGCATGTTGTCCAGTGGTTCAAACATTACATTCTACTTCGCAAGACCATCGTCATTGTCGTTGTGAACCCTTTTCAATATGTGTTGACACGACGGGTCATTGGCGAAAATATCAGTAGATGGATTGTAATCCTCTAGGAATTTGACTTAGATTTTTTTTCTGCGAAATCCAAAAAGTCATTGGTCTTTGTCGAACTTTCAGAACTTTCGGTTGAATATAGTGATGTCACTCCCAAAGAATCGCCTATCAAACGAGATCTTTTTCTAATCGCATCTTCGGACCCCTGTTATGGAGATATACTAGTCTATCTCTAGACTTTGAAGTTCCCTCCTCCTTCTTCCCGCGACGAGCATCAACAAATTCGCCATCAGGCACGAAATTATCTCATACTCAATGACACTTTGTATCGTTGAGGTGTAGATTGCATTCTTCGTCGGTGCCTCATACACGAGGAAGCAGAGCTCTTTCTAAATGACTGCCACACTGGAGCATGTGGTGGTCATTTGTTTGGGTTGGAAACAACCCAAAAGATTCTACGTGTCGGTTACTTTTGGCCTACATTAATCAAAGATTGCGTTGTGTCGGTCAAGAAGTGCCACTCGTGTCAGATCTTCTCTTGAAAGATGCAGGCACATCCTGCTCCCATGTTTCCCATCATTGTTGTTGGTCCTTTCACTAAGTGGGGGATTGACATTACTACATGTCACCCAACTTCAGCCAGGGGGCATCGTTACATCATCATAGCGGTATACTACTTCACAAAGTGGGTCGAGGCTATGCCAACATTTAACAATGATGGATAGACAACAACTCTTTTCATTTTTAACCATATAGTAGCAAGGTTCGGCATCCTGAAGGATATTGTCACTGACTATGGCAGTCATTTCCAACAAAAAAATTATGATCAAGTTAACATCAAAGATTGGGTTGAGGTAATAACACTCATCACCCTACTACCCACAAGCGAATGGTCAGGTTGAAGCTGTGAATAAGTCTCTCAAGACTATTCTTCAGGGAATGATCAATTCTACCAAGTCAAATTGGAATTTGATGTTGTACTCAACGTTGTGGGCCTACCGAACGTCTGTAAAGGCTACCACCAGTTTCTCATCTTTTCAACTTATATACAGGATGGAAACAGTCTTGCCTATTGAGTGTCAGATCCCGTCTTTAAAGTTAGCAGTGGAATTACTGCCAGACACTTCACCGCTTGAGGAACGCCTATTATATCTCAAGCAGCTTGATGAGCAGCGTCATGATGCAGCCTCGGCCAATGAGGCTCATAAGAAACGAGTCAAGTGTCAGTATGATCGATCCATTCATCCTCGGATTTTCTCCAAAGGTGATCTTGTCATGGTCTATGATCAAGACAAAGATCCCCTAGGGGAAGGTAAGTTCAAACCCATGTGGTTCGGATCGTTCATCATGAAAGAGGTCTTAAAAAAGGGCGCTTATTGTTTGGTTTACTTTGAAGGAAATTCATTGGCGGAGCCTGGAAATGGGATCTACCTCAAGAAGTATTACTCTTAGGTTGGTCGCCTGGGTGACTTCTTGTACATATGTATAGCTCTTTTACAATTTTTTGTCTTTTTGTTTTATGGACGTGTCGTTATTTATGTCTTCTTTTTCACTATGGTAGATGTCAAGTGAATCAAAGGTGTACTTTGGGTTCACGGATGGTGCTAGCCGACACACTCGGAGGCTTGCTTCTGCAACTTGGGTGATTTTCACCCCTGGAGGCCAGTTGCTATCTTTTGGAAGTATTTGTCTAGGTGACGCCACAAACAATGTCGTTGAGTACAGTGCAGTGATAGAATTGCTTCATGATGCTTAGTCGCATGGCATTTCTCACCTCCAGGTCTACTTGGATGTGCAATTGGTTGTGTCCCAGTTAAATGGAGTCTATCGCATTTATGATCCTACTTTGCACCAACGTTTCCTTAGGGTACATCTCTTAGAATGTTACTTTGATTACATTATGTATATTCATGTTCCTAGGAGATTTAATCAAATGACAGATACTCCAGCTAATCAAGTATTAGATTGGCATGTTGCACACACATACACATGTACATACATTTGTAAAAAATGTGATCCATAAGACAAATAAAGATGTAAATATATATATCTCAAAAGATGTCATGAGTACATAGATGGGCGCGAACACCTCAAAAATAAGGTTCAGTATACATTGTGGGCATTATGCCCTCAAAAAATATACAAAGGTACCCATGTCACATAACAGTCTAGCCTATCTAAGCTCGGGGCCTATTGGCCCTGCCATAGTGAACAACGACATTGGCTAAACGCTGGAAGACTTGGACCCAAGTCTGTGTCACCCCCACTACATGAGGCTACATAGAAGGCGGGAGATCCTCGATCTCAGCCATAGGTACTATATGAGTGAGCGCGGTGAGGTTGCGCTCCACCCACCTCAAAACTCTCTCAGCCTCTCCAGTTGGAGGTCCCCCTATGGCTGTTGGTCCACCAGTTGTTGCTGGTCCCGCCTCTGGTCGAGGACGTCATCGATTCCTCTTGAATTCCATCGGGCGCACTGGTCCCACGTCTGTATGTAACAGATACATGAAATTCAGTACTCTAATACACACATAAAAATGATATATATAAAAACAATTAAAAAATTAAGTAACTTTAAAAACATGTTACCTAGCTCTCCTTGCTCCTCTCTGGGAGGCACGGGCATGTCTGGATCCCTAGAAAAGTTGATTCCAGCATAGGGGTAGTCCTGTATCGCTGGAATCTGTCATACCCACCAGTCAAAAAAATTGTCGTCAAAGGCCTCTATGGTCCTCCCTCCCCCCTGTTAGGTA
>ML785379.1:1075930-1091147 GCA_009831015.1 Picea engelmannii
TTGAGGCCATTCAATGTAAGGTGTACTAGTTCTACTATATTATTAAATCAGGCTCACTATGATAGTTAGATATAATAAATGTAAGAGGACTTCTTAGAATATTCTACTTCCAGAAGATTCTTCCTCTAGATTGTTCTTAGGTGATGGTAGCACTATATAAAGAGGTTCAAGAAATGTAATGGGACATGAAGAGAATTATTCTATTGCGATTTGTAGCTCAATAGGAGGATTCCCCCTCGAAGAGGCAAGTGAACAGGAGAGGATCTCTTCCATAATAGGATACATTGTATGGTGTTGCCCTACCCCAAGAGTTTTGATATAATAAAGTGGTGGTTTTCTATATGGTTTCATATATGTTGTGTGGTGATTGTATTCAGATATATTTAGATCTATTGTGATGTTTTGTATTCAGTTATTTGGTACATTACAATTGGTATCAGAGCACTTTCCTTGGCCAAAGAATGGAAGATTTTTTTGCTCTTTTTGCAGAATTTTTCTAGGGAAGAAAAAGAGGGCAGCGCACTTCAAGTTCATATCTGAAGATTTATGAGCTGAATTTTACAAAAAAAAATTGGGTATTTGAATTCCTCTCAGAAAAATACCCAATTTAAAAACAAAACATCAGCCGAAACAGAGGCCAGGAAGTAAAGTTATGAGCATTTTAAATTCGGTAGTTTTTCAGGGTTTTTCTGGAAAAAGACGTGATTTTCTGCAGTAATTTATTTTTAAACCCTTATTCTATATTTTGGGTTTTTCTTTTTTTGTGATGGAAAAGAGACTACAGAGGTCATAACTTTTCATAGGGTGCTCAGATTGCTACCAGATCAGTTTCATTGGATAAATCATTTTAAGATTTTTCTTTTGGTATATTATATGTGGTGTTTCCAATGGATATGCACTCTCAACTGAAGGAAATTCGACACATGATTGAAGCATTCAAAGCTGATATACAAGACCACAGAGATGATTATCACAATAGTCAATGGTAATTGGCTCTCCTTCAACAGAGATATCTTATGGCAGACATCATGAATGAATATCATCAAGAAGTGTATGTTTGGTATGATTTGGAGGATGATTTTGATGATTGGTATATGGATAGTTGTCATTTTTGGAATGACAACCACTTCCATCTTTTATTTGATGACTTTACTCCACCTTTTGTAGAGAACATCAATGTGACACATCAGGAGCTAGTTATGATTACCAGTGTCCAACCTACATATTCTACAACGGTATTGTTCCTTCCAGATTTAGCTTTGACCCTTTCCCAATATGTGGATGGATATTCTTATTTGGATCCACATTACAGGTGTCGGTATGGGGAGCATCATTTTCAGTTGGTTATTGGGTGTCGATATCTTCTGTGTGGATTTAACATGAGCAATTGGACATGGAACCCTAGTTTACAATGGCAGTTGGACTACTTCAGCATGGTGGCTTCCATTTCTCAATCAGACCATGGTTCTCTAGTCTACTTCAGCACTATGGTCCACACTTATCCATGGGACCCTAGTATATGGTTGTACATCAAGCATTGAGGACAACGCTTTCATAAGGGGGGTGGAATGTTAGGTAGCTAAAGAGGTAGTGGGGGAGGGCAGAGGACCCATAGCAATAATAGTGGAGGCCATTCAATGTAAGGTGGGCTAGGTCCACTATATTATTGAATCATGCTCACTATGGTAGTTAGATATAATAAATGGGTAGTTAGATATAATAAATGTAAGAGGACTTCTTAGAAGGTTCTACTTCTAGAAGATTCCTCCTCTAAAATGTTCTTATGTGATGGTAGCACTATATAAAGAGGTTCAAGAAATGTAATGGGACATGAAGAGAATTATTGTATTGTGAGTTGTAGCTCAATAGGAGGATGCCTCTTCGAAGAGGCAAGTGAACACGAGAGCATCCCTTCCATAATAGGATCCATTGTATGGTGTTTCCCTACCCCAAGGGTTTTGATATAATAAAGTGGTGGTTTTCTATACGGTTTCATATATCTTGTGTGGTGATTGTATTCAGATATCTTTACATCTATTGTGATATTTTGTATTCAGGTATTTGGTACATTATAATTGTTAAGCACCTATACCAAATCTGCAAATATACTTCAATAAGACCGAGAATAAACCATAAACCATTCATCATAAAATGAACACAAGAAAATAGAGAAAACCCTTGAGGTAGGGTAACACCATATATTAATCCTTAAGGAAGGATAACACTCCTTAAGCAATGCTTGATACATTCACAATATTCTTCACTATATTTCATTACATTTCTTACACTTTTTTATATAGCTCTCTCTATCTCCTAGGAAACTTCTAGAGAGCCTTCTCACATTTATTACATCCAACTACCATAATGGGCCTTTATTAATATAGCGGACCTAGTAATATGGGGTACCTAGGGAGGTACCCAATGGGAACGTGGTTATGTGTTATTAGTGGAAGTCCTTTAATATATGAGAATGTGGTCATTCAATGTAAGGTGGACTAGGTCCGCTATATTAATAAAGGCCCACTATGGTAGTTGGATGTAATAAATGTGAGAAGGCTCTCTAGAAGGTTCCTAGGAGATAGAGAGAGCTATATAAAGAAGTGTAAGCAATGTAATGAAGCATAGTGAAGAATATTTTCAATGTAACAAGCAAGTGTTGCTTGAGGAGTGCATTCCTTCCTAAAGGAATAATATATGGTGTTACCCTACCTCAAGGTTTTTATCTATATTTTTGTGTTCATGTTATGGTGAATGGTTTATTCTTGGTCTTATTGAAGTATATTTGCAAATCTGGTATAGGTACAGAAAATATGATACCAGCATAGGGGTAGTCCTCTATCGTTGTAACCTGTCGTGCTGACTAATCAAAAAATTTGTCGTCAAAGGCTCTATGGTCCTTCCTCCCCCCTGTCGTGGCAACAGTGCTTCCCATATGAATACTGTCGGGAAGGAGGCCACATGCCCCTGTACAGTCTCTCTAGGACTTAGATTGGGCAATCTTGAGGAAGAAGAACGAGCAAAGAATAGTTCCCAACCCGAAGTTCTTGTTGTTGCGTTATCGACACTCTGTCAACTGCCTCTTCATGCATGTGAGCATGGTCATAATTCATTCATATATATGTGCCTCCTGGCACTGAATAACACAATGCATGTGTGCCCGGGAAGCCTGGTGAAGGGCCGCGGATCCAGTAATCTGCCCAATAAGTAGAAAGATCACTCTGAGAGACAAACTGATGATCTTGTGAATTGGAACTTGAGAACCTACCTTCTCATTGTCATCCTCACAGTACATCTGGATGTAGTCCTCAATGTTAAAAGGCCCAGGGGGGATGTTCGCAGATTGGTTGGTTCCCCTTTCCTCGAGAGGCCAGTCAAGAAGTAAATTTTCTTAGTCGTTGGAGTCAATGACTATCCCTCTATCATGATTGCCTCTGCATCCGGATGCCAGTAGTCAACCAGGGAATTCAGTAGTTTGGGTTGTTCCCCCATAAATGGACACCGTAAGAACTTCCACAACCCACATTGTTTCAATGCAACAATGGCAACAGGGTCCTCATTGACCAATATATCAATGTCCTCATGTTCCCTCTCCCTCCAATGGACATACATCCCATTTCATGGCAGATAAAAGGGAGTTAGCTCTTGCATTTTAAACTTTTTTTCAAGCATTCGAGGGTGTACGCAGGTTGTTTTGGCCACAGACACGTATGTACGTGGGCAGAGTGTTTTCTTCCCATGTACACCCAGGGCCATTCTTTTTAGGAGAGTGCACCCCCCAAAAAAACAAAAAGAAATGCATAAGAAAGGAATTGAAATGCAAGGGGGATACATTTGTACTTACTTCATCTAAGTGAAAGTTTGTTTCATCCTATGAAGCTCCCGGAATCAACTTCTTTAGCAAAGGGGTTTTTTCTCCTTCTGGTAAATTTTCAAAATGCAATGGTGAAAATGAGTTGTCAGCTTCTATTTATAGACTTTTTTTAACCCCTTTTTGCCACCTTTTTGACCCCCTTTGTCATTTTTCCTGGCTTGGAAATCATTTGATTTCATTCCTGAGTTTCTTATTGGATGTTATGATGCACTTTTCCTTTTGGTTTGGTAACTTTTTGGGGGATGGGGCACTTTAAATGTCCTTTGGTAAAAGGAGTTTTTTCCAACTTTTTGCATATAAGTTAGGATTTCACCTCCACTTTCTGCATTTCGTTGTCTTTTCCGCTTTGCCATAGGATCGATCCCACCGAAGTGAGACACAAAACCTTCATTGATTCTCTAGAAGTGTCGTAATTAGGTGGTAGAGCTTACCTTTACATGGATTCCCTAAGTAGATCCTTGTTGCATTTCAGCGTCCATGCTGTCTGTAATGACTATAGGCTCAGGAGTTCTTGCTAGTCTTTTCATGATTACAAGATTGAACCTCATTTGTCTAATGCACCATCATTCTTGGCCTCACCCTCAGGACTCCCAAAATTAGCACGCTTTGTTGTCTTTCAAGCTCGCTTTGAAATCTGAAAGCAACATCTGACGAGACTGCATTTATGCTTTTCGATCTTGTCTGGATTAACTGAGAAAAGTAACCTTCTGGAGTCTTCTTTAAGCCCTTTTCAAACTCTCTAAACATGAAAAGGTTTTCAAGCGATCTTGTTGCCCTTCATGCTCGCCAAACTCAAATATGAAGTCACGTTTTTTCGGCGGTAGTTTACCCCTTTTTCGGTCTAGATGGTCAATTGTACGAACAAAGGTATGCTCTAGGAACTTCGGTTCACTAGAAGAGTATTCTCAGGTATAAGTTTAACCCTTTTTCGGGCCTAAGGGACTAAATTTACGAAAAATGAACATTCTCCTTGGTTTTGGTTTATCACCTTTTTCGAGCCTTGGATATTACTTATGAAAAAGGAACCCCCAAGGAGTCCATAGTTAAGCTCTTTTAAGACTCCCTAAAATTGAAAATATCGCCGAGTGACCTTGTTCCTTCACACTCATTAAATTGGTCCATAAGAACATCCACTGGCATGAGTTTATCCTTTTTTTCGGCCTATAGATTATAGAGGAGAAAGGTACACCTTGGGAGATTCATCTCGCCGGGAGAGTTCTCCTTAGTAACTTTTATACTTTTTCGAGCTAAGGGGACTAAATTCAAAAAAAGGCAATGAGTCCATAGTTAAGCTCTTTTCAGACTCCTTAAAATTGAAAAGATTGTCGAGTGATTTTGTCTTTGTCACACTCATTAAAATGGTTTTTAATAGACGTTTTTACGATGCCAGTTTACCCCTTTTTCGAACCGACTAGAATATCTCCAAAAAAGATACTCCTTGGAGTCTTCTTTTACGTTTTTTCAGACTCTTTAAACGTGAAAAAACTACCAAGCTTACCTTCTTTGGGCTCATTAAAATTACATTGAAGGGGGTTTCATTGTGTCTTGTTAATCGCATTTTCATCTCTACATATTTGGCCTAATGTCGGCTCCACGTTTCTCTCAACTGAACCTTGAAGCATGTCTTATACGCAATCCTTGTAGCACTTTGCCTCTGCGACCTGACACCATGACCCATGGAGGAATTTTCCATGAGTGTCCTTTTCTTGCACATGTCTCCTTTCTCTGAGAATTAGTGTGTTCCTTGCGTCTAGAACTAGTATGCTTGCTTGTGACACTCATTCATCCTTTGTAACATAGCATTCTTTTATTATTTTTCAAGCTCTTTAAAAAATTGAAAAAGACAAAAAAATAAAAATAAATAAAAACCAAAAAGAGGGGACAGGAAATATGTGTTCTTGTTTGGCAACACAATGAGTCACCCTTGGACAAAGCACATCCTTTTGTTTTTTCTTCAAGCATCGGGATATAATATGACCTTAGGAATTTGTTCTCTCTACATAGAGTTGTATCCTCCTCCATTTGGTTACTCTTCCAAACACATGGAGAGTTTGTGTTACCTCCTGCATCGTGAACTTATATCAATGTCATGTTTCCTGAGTCTGATCATATTTTGTGCTATTATCCAAGGGAATTTTCACCCAACCTGAGTCGGCCTTTCTGCAGTTTGTCTCTTGACCTCATGAGTTGGTCATCTTGAGAGTCCAGTCAAGTCCTAATTCAAAATCGACGAATTTCTTTGCTTGATCATCGAGATCCTCTTGTATTTTATCAACGAGTCATCGAAGACCTCAGGGTAGTGAGTTATGCACTCCCATTATACTCCTACCTGAGTTTTGAAGATCTTGAATTTGTTGCTCGAGCTATGAAGACCTCATCTCCAGCCATCGGGCGTTATTGGCTTCTTGAAGATGGATATTATATCTTTATATCTTTGATTTTGAGATGTAGATTCGTTGTGTATTGCTCGCGGCTACACTTTATATAGTTATATGACATGGATCTGCAGTGTATTTGATTGGCAGCGATGATTTCTTTCATCCCGAGCATGGGTATATCCGCCTCAGAGAGACAATTTTTATTTTGCAGATGGAACCTCCCGAACTCTGGTCCCGGGCTCACTCGTTTTTGTACATTGGTGAAGATTTTGTAATGTATTTCGGCCATCAGATGCTCTTCTGACCTCACACATTAGGGGGCATCTGTTATAACCATAAATTTCTTTACACATGCATACATGTCCTTGGCCCTTTTACTTGCATTTTTTTTCCAAAGAATTGTTGAGTTGCTCTTCTTAAAAACCAATTTTTTGAAGACATACGCGCCCTGCACCATTACTGCCCACGTACATACATTTTTTGCACCACTATAGCTCGCATACATATGTATGTTGCACCATTACAGACCATGTATACTTGTAAAAGTTGCAAAAAATAAAAATTTGCAAGGAATTCATTGAGATTACGAGCTATTGGGTAGTTTCCTAACTAATCCACCTGCTATAGCCCGTCACCCAACCGAACAACCATCCTTTTTTCATATAAAAGGAGGTGTTGGGGTCTCATTTCACATCTAAGCATAATAACAGTGAAACTCTGCCCAATTTCACTTCCCCTCCTTTCCCAAGATATTGGAACCCTTTTGTGAGAATTGCCTCAACATTCCCTCATTAGCCCCTTCTCCCTCCATTTAACTCATTCACTTCCTAAGAAGAGATCAGAAGGTTGAGAGAAGAAGTTCATACAAGGTGTGCTTGGAGCTTGGTAAAGAGGAGCCCGGACCAAGTTCGAGGAACGATAGCTGACTTTGATTGTAAAGGTATAATAATTGTGTTATTAATAAAAGAATTACATTTTATTGTCCCAAATGATGGTGTCTTGAACATGTTTATTGGTTTATGCTCAACATTCTAACATCTAACCCTAACTTATATATGTAATAACATGCGTGTAGTTTGTTGTTTGTCGATATTTGGATGTAGGTCAACCCTGAGAGGAGGCGTGCAGTCATCGAAACTTCCAAGCGTGAGGAGGTCATCACCAGACGTGGGATTAGAGGTATAGTTACCCGATCTCCTTTTCCTTGCTTTCTTCATATGAGTTTTGGTATGTTTGGAGTAGTATAGAGAATTAATTGACTTTTAGACGGTTAATCAATTTGCCTACATTCTAAACCCTGGTGTAGTCATAGAGGGGGTTTTCCTGCTAGCAAAAATTAAATAGTCAATAATCATAAATCTGTATTAAAATCAATCCAAAAAGCACCAACATTCAATATTTATCAATTGTATACCAAACTGCTTGTTGTAACAATAATTAAATTTACCAGAATTCCTTAATTCATAACACTCTGTGTAATCATAACTTATAAAAAATACATTTCCATTCAATAGTCATGTTTAACAAAACGTTGATCCCTTCTTTCTTTCTTTTTTTCTTTTATCAATATTCAAAAAATGCACAACAATATGCTCGACGTCTATCCCTAATAATCCATAATGCACCACGATAACAATCAACATCCATTGTTTACCAATCAACAATCGCGTCCAATTCAAATGTACACATGTCTCTTCTCAAAACGTTAACAAACTTCAAGGCATGCCCAATTATACACAGTCTTCATCATATCAATCAAAAAATATTGAAACGAAACAATATTCAACCAAAACATAAACCCTGAGCCTTATCTCTCTGGGTATTACTTTCTTTTAAAACCATTGGTAATTTGTACGATGATTCCAATATAATGTATGAAGTGAACAAAACCAAACTACACACAGGCATCATTTTTAGACTTGAGAGAACCTTGATCAGGCTTAGTAAAATTCACACAGGTGTTTTTATTTTCAATCAAGACCACACTGGATAAAACACAGTGAGTGAAACCATAACGAATAGGAAGACAGTCCTCAACTATCTACAACCATTTGTTTCCATTTTTGCTTGTTCAAACAATTTTATCGTAGAAGGATCATAGAGAGACCTGGCGAGAGAGCAAGTGTCTTTAAATGACTTCCATAACCATTTAACCGATAACCAATTCTTGACAACCCCAGAAGGTGTCTGAGGAGAGAAAAGACAGTTAGAGTCCAAATCAGGCTTTGTCAAAATCAAATGCAAAGAGGCAACAAGAGCCCATTCATATTTTAAACAAAAACACAGAGAGGTGAGGGTCTTCTAAGACGTATGCCAAACACAGGGAAAAATACATTTTGACAAGACACAACAATGAGCCATACAGTATTTACTGATCACTCCAAGTCTAGGCAACGGAACCAATAGTTAACCACCGAGGAGAGCAAAGACAGGCAGGGAAAAATAACCCAGTGCACACAGGGCATCTAAACTTGTAGAGAAAAGACGAGGTTAACTTAACAATGGTGATTATTTAAAAAAAAAAAAGAGAGATATAACATCCTTTTTCAATCCTTAAGAGCCGAACAACCTGACAGCAACATTAGGGAGGATGCACGCGTCCTTTTGACATAACGTCGAGATACCACTTGTATCAATCCACAACCACACATGCCTATATTAACGTTAGAGGCCACCAAAGACTGCATCTTGGGACACTTCAATGAAAATACAGTAAGAATGGTCCATCAACCACGACTCGGGGTTTGAAGAAAAGAACACATCAATTGTTGGCAATTTCTCTGTGACTAGGTAAGGGTTGCCACCACGATTGTGAGGAAACTATTTAACTGACAGTGATACATAGAAAAAAACCCTCAATCATCAAAGCAAAGCCATATTGCACCATTCTTCACTTATTATTCCACAGAGAGCCATCAAGATACTAAACTGACCAATCAAACAGCCAATGCGCAACTTAAAAATACCCATTTATTTTCTTGCAATCCCAAACATTTTCCAGTCATCGCATAGATCCATAACACACATATACACATTCGAAATCCTCAAGAACACAACGAATCGAAGCATCATCGAGCCATCATTTGGTTAATACAACAGAGAATACATCATGGATGGAGAGAAAAAGAATCATACCTATGGAAAAATGATTAAATGGTGAGTTGGTCGAGCCTCTCTTCCAAAAACCTGAAAATGCGGAGCTTCACAACCAACAGAGCGAAAAATGAAACAATGGAACAATGCTAGGGTGACGGGCGATAGGGAAAGTATGGAGTGACATGCAGTAAATGCACGTTGCTTCCATCACCTTGCCCATTCAATTCGAAGTATGAGACAACCCAATAAGCATCACATTCACCAACAATTAAACCATATAACCAATGTGTATTCAATGCCAAACCATCGTGAAATCTAAGACGATATCAATTGCATAGTGCGCCATGCAATATAATTTACATGTTAACCCTTGCCATAACTCCAAGCAATAATACATATTATCAATTCTATATGCACCTCCATTCAAATTTAATGAAATTTGCATAATCCATTAACCAAACAATAGCATAATCATTAGGACTAACACTAATATCCCTTAACTTTTCCATTCGAACTTGCATATAATCTTTTATTATAGCTCAAATATATAACTTCTTTCCTTTTGTTACACTTTAGGATCTTTTCATAGGTTTTTTTCTTTGTTTTGATCATGCTACCATTAAAATATCCCTTGCATATATGTGGCTAGGTAATCAGCATAAGAATTAGTAACAAAGTTGTAACATAGCATCTGTAACAACATCATCCTCACAACCATAAAATTGTTATGTGTCACAAAAGTGCATCACCCACCTATTATCACGTTAAATTAAACCAAGACTGCATCGTCAAAAATGCAGGACTGTGTAGCCAACATAAAAAATAGCAGCAAAACATGTGTAATATGTCTATCCTTGTGCCTCCAGTCTAAAAGGGGGTCCCACCTACTAGTATTATATTATTAGCATAGTTAAATAATAGTGCTTTAGCAATAATTTGCAGGCAAAATTCATCATTACGATTTTAATCATCAAGAAACCGGTGACTCCATAGGGAAATCTATTTTCAACATATTAAGACCTCATAATGTCTGGTTTCGTAGACCGAGTAACACCAGATCAAGAAGATATAAATCAGAATGATTATGCAACAGGGGGAAGTGAGTGGATTTAATGGAAAAATGATCGGGAATGTGGGAATAACTCATGGAAAGTGTTAAGTATGAGGGGGTTTATCCCTATAGGCATAATCATTCAACTAAAAATTGTTCTTGACCACAAGGATAATTTTTTTATGAACTTGCTCTTTGAATCTCGAAATGGATGAAGAAAAGGAAATCAGACGAGGGATGAAACCAACTATCTCATAAAACAGCAGTGGAAGTAGATAACAATTTCAATGATGCCTTCAAGGGGAACATCAGGACAGTTGTGTAATCTTGATTGTTATTGATTAACAATAATTTGCAGAAGTGTCATTGTGGAAAAACTGTTCCAACATTTTATTTTGACAAGAAATGAAGTAAAAAAGAACAAAAAGCAAGAAATGTTATAGCAGAAATGAAACAGCAAAATTGGCATAAGCAGAAATGAAATGACAGAAAATGAAATAGCAGAAGTGAAAAACTACTAAAATATAGAAACATTCCAAACAACGTTAAAATCTTCAAGTTTGTTCCACGTAATGTTTTAAGTGGGAACGTTAGTGTTGTAGGAAAACAATCACTCTTGTAATTCCTTTAGAATGTAAGAGTTTGTGCCCAGGACAAAAGCAATCTTAAAAGGACCCAACCATAATTTTTGAAACTTTGAATGCCTTCCTCTATCAGCATGAGATGAATCCCACAACAATACCTTCTCATTGAATTTAAATTTGACAGCTTTTACAATCTTGTTGAAATATTTTTTAACGATTTGTTGTCTTCTCTTTATATTATCCAAGACAAACGTCATTTGCTCCTCTAAAGCCAAAAGTGCATTCATTCTTTGAGAAACATCAAAATAATTTAATTCTTCAACCTGTAGCATTAACATTAAGGAGGAAAGTTCCAACTCAGTAGGCAGAAGGGCTTCTTGACCATAAAAAAGCTGGAAATGAGTGCAACCAGTGCTCACCTTGGTGGTAGTTCAATCTTCCCAAAGGGCGTAAGTGAGGAGAGTGTGACATTGACGAGGCTTATCTTCGATGAGCCTTTTGATAATTCTTACCATATTCTTATTGGTAGACTCAGTCTGCCCATTTCCTTGGGTGTAATAAGCTGATGAGGTAAAATGTTTAACCCCCAACTTAGCTAAAAATTGGGTCAGCTTATGTAATATACCAGATATAAAAAGTATGCAGAACAAAAATAAAATGCTATAAATGGCAGAATAACAGTAATATAACCAACATAATCTCCACAATAACACAGAAATGATATAAGAACAACAACAAAAATAGCACTTTGATTCAGAAAGCAATGTTCACGGGCCTCTTCGAGGGGGCAACCTCCAGTGGAGCAACTCTATGTTACAATAATCTCCAAGCTAGGGTTTTCATACCCTCGACCCTTATTTATATTAAATATGTCTATCAAGAGAAGCATCTAGAGGAAGATCCTTCTAGAAGCGAAAGTTTCTATTAGGCCTTCGTACATCCGCCTTATTCTATTTTATTGAAAGGCCTTATTAATATTCACCTTTATTACATCTGAATATATTGCTCTACCTATGTGCAGTTTACGACCCTAACATGTCTGCCCCCTTAAAAACAACCTTGTCCTCAAGGCTTGAGATGTGGAAATTGTTGTAGAATGGTAGTTGGTTCCCAAGTGGCATCTGTTGGAGTTGTATCTTTCCACTGGACTAGCACTTCCTTGATGTTTCTTTGACGTAGGCGATGTTCACGCTGGTCCAAAACTACTTCTGGCTGTATTCAAATGGATCCTTCTTCAGCTAACTCAGGAAGGTTGGTTTGAATTTGACACCTAGTTCCAATCACCTTCTTTAAGCATGAAACATGAAAAATAGGATGTAGCTTCGAATGACTGGGCAGAGCTAACTGATAGGCGACTTGTCCCACATGCTTGAAAACTGTATAAGAACCATAAAATTTGGGAGCTAGCTTCTGACAATGCTCGACCTTGAGGGAAGTTTGCTTGTATGGTTGTAGTCGCAGAAACACCTGATCCCCTTCTGCAAATTGACGTTCAGAGCGACCTTGATATGCTTGTTGCTTCATGCGATTATGTGCCATGACCAAGTTCTCTTTGAGGGTACGGAGAATATCCTCTCAAACTGTAAGTGTTTGGTCAACCGCCTGGACCTTCGAGGTACCCGATAAGTATGAGAGAACTGAAGGTGGCTTCTGTCCATATACCGCTTCAAAAGGAGTCATGCGTGTAGTTATATGGTAGGAAGTGTTGTACCACCATTCAGCTAGGGGTAACCATTGAGCCCACTGATTTTTCTTTTCAGAGGAAAAACACCTCAGATATGTTTCCAAACACTTGTTGACAACTTTCGTTTGACCATCAATTTGGGGATGATAAGTTGTGCTGAGATGCAATTGGGTGCCCTGTAGCTTGAACAGTTCTTGCCAAAAATTGCTTGTGAAAGCTAGGTCACGATAAAAAACAATAGAGTGTGGCATGCCATGAAGCTTGAAGACCTGGTCCATGAAAATTTAAGCCACCGTGGATGCAGTAAATGGGTGTTGAAGAGCACAGAAATGAGCATACTTGGAAAGGTGATCCACAACCACCATTATGACTGATTTATTTCCTGATTTGGGTAAGTCGGTAATAAAGTCCATAAAGATATCCTTCCAAATAGCAGGTGGAATCGGAAGCGGTTGTAGTGTGCCCGGAGATTTGACTGTTTCTCCCTTGTTGCATTGACACACATCACATTAAGCGACAAAATTATGGATGTCCTGTTTCATACCATCCCAGAAAAAAGAATGTTTGACCCTGTCATAGGTTTTGGTGAACCCGGAGTGCCCCGTTGTGGGTGTAGCATGAAGCTCAGAAATTACCGTGGATTTAAGCTTTTATTGTTTACTTAAATACAAACAGCATTTGTATCGAAGCTCATCCTGGAGCCAAGAGTACCCTGGGGAAGCTGGAGCATTGGTCTGCAATTGCTGGATCAGATGCGAACTTTTGGGATCTTGTAGCCATTCCTGGTGAACAGCTTGGAGCCAATCTAGTACAATGAAGGAAAGAGAAAAAAGGGATCCTTCTTATTCATATTTTTGGGACAGTGCATCCACCACCACATTGTCTTTTCCTTTCTTGTAAATCATCTCATAATCATATCCAAAGAGCTTTGTCACCCATTTTTGTTGCTCCGGGGAGGAAATGTGTTGTTCCAGAAAGTACTTGAGGCTTTGATGCTCTGTCTTAATTTGGAAATGTTGCCCCAAGAGATAAGGGAGTCACAGATCAACGACATGCAGAATAGCCAACATTTCCTTTTCATAGATGGGTTTTCCCAGATTCCTTTCAGATAGTTGCTTGTTGGTGAAGTCCAAAGGTTGACCCTCTTGCATAAGGACATCACCGATTCCTTTCCTTGAGGCATCACATTCCAACACAAAGGTCTTTGTGAAATCAGGAAGGGCTAGAACTGGAGTGGTGCACATGGCCATCTTCAAGGTTTGGAAAGCTTGAGCAGCGGTTGGAGTCCAAGTGAAAGAGTTTTTTTTTAGGAGAGCAGTGAGAGGTGCTGCAATCTTTCCATAATTCTTAACAAACTTGTGATAATACCTTGTTAAGCGCAGAAATCCACGCAAGCTTTTGAGATTCTTTGGGTGCAACCAATCTTGCATAGCTTCAATATTTTTCAAATCCACCCTGACACCATCCTTACCAACCAGATGACCCAAGTATTCTACTTCTGAGGCACCAAAAGCACATTTAGAATGTTTCAGGAAAAGTTGGTGTTGAGAGAGTAGATGAAGAACTCGATCCACATGAGTAAGATGGTATGTCCAGGTTTTGCTATAGATGAGGATATCATCAAAGAAAACTAAGACAAAATGACGGAGAAAGGGACGAAAGACATGATTCATGAGGCTTTGGAAGGTAGAGGGGGCATTACACAAGCCAAAGGGCATGACCAAAAACTCATAGTGGCCCTCATGAGTTCGAAAGGCCATCTTGGGAATGTCTGCCTCTTTCATACGTATCTAGTGATAGCCCAAGCAAAGATCAAGTTTAGTAAAGAATTGGGCTCCACTCAATTCATCCAAGAGGTCATCAATGACAGGAATGGGAAATTTATCTTTAATGGTCAGTTTGTTGAGGGCACGGAATTCAGGACACATTCTCCAAGAACCTTCTTTCTTCAGGACTGTGACTACAAGAGAAGAGTAAGGGCTTGTACTTGGGCAGATAACGCCTGCATTAAGGAGTTCCTACACCATTTTCTCAATTTCATTTTTTTGTGAAAAGGGGTGGCAATATGGACAGATATTGGGAGGAAGGCTTCTGGGTACAAGGGGAATGGAATGATCATGAACACTGCGGGAAGGAGGGAGTCCTTGGGGAGTATAAAATACCATTTGATGTTTAGAAAGGAGGGCTTGGAGGTCTTGCGGCACCGGGGGTGTCTCTGTTGCTTGTATGGCATGGAGTTGGGCAATGACACCAGAATGACATTTTTTTAGCAGCTTTTCCATGCAATGGGAACTAATGACCTCAGGTGAACCAACAGTGATGACTTGGAATTTATATTGGTGGCCTTCCTGGTCGAATTTCATGGTTAATTCCTTAAAATCCATGAGAATGGGACCCAAAGTCCTTAGCTAGTCTGCACCCAACACAATGTCACAACCGCCCATGTCTATAGCAAACATATGGGATTTTAGGTGGTAGTCACCGATTTGGAGACACACATTTTCACAGCGCCCTCCACATTTCATGGAACCACCATTGGCAATCATGATTTGG
>ML785379.1:1091197-1117114 GCA_009831015.1 Picea engelmannii
GGAACCACCATTGGCAATCATGATTTGGAAATTGTTGACGGCATGGATGTAGCAATGAGTTTCTTGGGCAATGTGGCGATGAATAAAATTATGGGTGCTTCCACTATCAACCAGAATGATGACCTTCTGATGCTTGATGTAACTGATTAACTTGAGGGTTAGGGGGGCATAGAAGCCAGTGAGAACATTGAGGGAAATTATTGGTTCCACTTCGGGAGGGTCTGAGGGAGGGGTTATGTCAGTGATGTTAGGTGACTCAGACATAAGGGGAGTTTCAACATACTCTTCTGAAATATCCTCAGAAATGGCCATAAAAAGATTTTGTTCCTTACACTTGTGTCCTGAGAAATATTTGTCATCACAATTATAACAAAGGCCTTTGAGTTGGCATTCAGCCATTTCAACACTAGTCAATTTTTGGATCTTTAATGGGGCAGAGGGAGTAGTGGGATTTACTAGTTTAGGGCGAGGGATAAAGGAGGGTTTACGGTTTTGAGAGGCTACAACCTGTTGTGCTTCTTTATCTTTTTTAGTAGCCTCCACCCAACTTGAAGGTCGAGCCATGAGAACATGGGCCCGAATCTCATCCTTGAGGCCACTGATAAAACACTCTCAAAAGAAAGCATCAGTCATGCCCTCTGTTCGAAAAGCCAGGTGCTCAAAGGCAGCTATGAAGTCTTCTACTGTTCCTGATTGTTTCAACTTTGTCAAACGACCCAAATGGTTGGTGTCAGTGTCAAAGCATTCATAAAGCTCAGTCACAAATTGGGTCCAAGTAATATACCCTTGACGGGAAGTTTTTCTCCATTGCCACCATTTCCAACGTTCTTGATCTAGATGGAGAACACCATACCACAGTTTGGCCAAGTCATCTGTAATGCCATATAAAGAGAAATAATGTTCCATTTGGGTTACCCAACCAGTGGGGTCTAAGCCATCAAATTTGGTCACATCCACCCGCAGAAGGTGTAGGTCATGTTGAAAGTGATGGTACTTAAAGGTATGTGAATGGGAGGAATGTTCACCTTCAGTCTTTGGAGGTGCGTCAGAGAAAGGGTCATCTGTAGGGATCTTCAGTTTCGTGCAGAGTGATGCAAAGATAGATTCAAGCTGGGTGGTCAGCTCTTGTTTGACTTCCTCCATTGAGGACTACATGGTTGTATTTATGGTTGTATTGATGGATGTATCGATGGAGGCAACAATGGCACTGATTTGTTTCACTTCTTTTTGGGTCTCGAGGAAACCAGATTGCAAGGTGTTGAAGTGAGCTTCCAGGTCTTGGCTATGGGGATGGGCCATGAGGATGGGTGAACTGAAAAGGGGCAGGCGGGGTCAAAAATTTTGCCAAAAAATGATATGGATGAATGTGATAAGGGCGAAGAGATGGATCCAATGGAATATGTCTCAAATAATGGTGAAAATTGCAACGATGAAATCCCCAAATGCTTAACTAGTAAGAAAAGTGTAGTGATTTGGCAACCCGAACACAGTTGTGCGGCAACAGATCTTGTCTGTTTTAATTTGTTTATGTTTCTGTCCCCCAAAGGTTAGGTATTCAAGGGTTCTACAGACAAGGGTTTGCCCTGTGCTATAGCTCTCTGATATACGTGTGGGGTCCAACAATAGTACTCGGCCCAATATCTCAGGGCACTAACTAAGGAGGATAGACCATACCCTTAGTCATACTACCCGACTACCCAGGTACTAGAGAGTATCTTCCCGAGTGTTGTTCTCGGTGGCACTATAGCAGTCAGGCGGCCAATCGGTTTATCTAAAGAGGGCTTTAGAAAATCTAGGTTGATTCCGTACACAGGTGTTGTCTGATGTGCTACCACTCGAAGGGGTACCAACATGGATTACAAGGGTGGCCAACAGATGTGCACTTAAGAACCACTTGTATTTCCTGCATGTATGAATCCCTCAATCGCGGGTTTATGTGCGTAACGACAGATCTCTGTGGCTTAAAGACGTCGAAATACGTCTCTACCCTGGAAAAAAAATTCCCACAATTTCTGCCAAGGAAAGTGCTCTGATACCACTTGTAATATACCAGATATAAAAAGTATGCAGAACAGAAATAAAATGCTAGAAATGGCAGAATAACAGTAATATAACCAGCATAATCTCCACAATAACACATAAATGATATAAGAACAACAATAGAAATAGCACTTTGATTCAAAAAGCAATGTTCACGGGCCTCTTCGAGGGGGCAACCTCCAGTGGAGCAACTCTCTGTTACAATAATCTCCAAGCTAGGGTTTTCATACCCTCGACCCTTATTTATATTAAATATGTCTATCAAGAGAAGCATCTAGAGGAAGATCCTTCTAGAAACGAAAGATTTTATTAGGTCTTCTTACATCCGCCTTATTCTATTTTATTGAAAGGCCTTATTAATATTGACCTTTATTACATCTGAATATATTTCTCTACCTATGTGCAGTTTAGGACCCTAACAACTTAGCAGAAAAAAAAGCACGACCATTGTCTGTAATAATTTCCAAAGGAAGACCAAATCTGGAAAAAATATTATTTTCAAGGAAAGAAATCACATGTTCATCCTGTGAATGTTTAAGTGGGACAGCTTCAACCCATTTTGTAAAATAGTCTATGGTTGTCAAGATAAAGACTTGTCCTACTGAATACAAAGGATTAATAGGACCAATAAAGTCCAAACCCCATTTTGAAAAAGGAAAGTCCGGGAGGACAGGTTGTAAAGGAATGGTTGAAAGGTGTTCTTTCCCAACAAATTTATGGCACTTGTCACAAGATCTTCAAAAAAACATAAGAATCATGAAAGATTGAAGGCCAATAGTATCATTTTCTGATAATCTTAAAAGTAGTGGTTTTAGTAGAAAAATGACCTACTACATGAATAACAAAATTTGAAGAACCATGAGTTTCTTGCAATAGTTTTTGTGCTTCCTCATTGTTTACACAACGAAGCAACATACCATCGGCATATCTTCTAAATAAGAAGTCTCCTATAATGACGTATCTAGCAGATTCAAGACATAGCCTTCTTCTTTGATGAGTGTCGAAGTTATCTGGACATCTTTGATTTCGCAAATAGTAAACCAAATTTTTATACCAAGGATGTTCAGACACAGGAAGGATTTGATTATCAATGTAGAACAGTGTTTATAGAGAGCTATCATGTTCATCAATTTCTTCACTAGTTTCAGCATGTTGAGCTAAGTGAAGGGATAAGTCACGTCCCTTGATGGTGTTAGAATTCATGATAGTTAAATCATGCTCTTGGATCTTGGAAAGCCAATGTGCAAGCTTCCCTGAAAGATAAGTCTGTGAGAGAAAAAACTTGACAGTGGGTAAAGGGACTTTTACCAATGTGTGCTTACCTAAAATGAAGTGTCGAAACTTTTCAACAGCTTTAACAAGAGCGAAAGCATGCTTTTCAATAAAAGAATATTTAAAATCATCATCAGACAAGCTTTGACTCATGAAAGCCACTGGTTTTTCATTACCTTGGTCATCACATTGCATGAGGATAGCAGAAATTGCCTCCTCTGTGGCATTAGTATATATCATAAATACTTTCTCAAAATCCGGCTTCGCCAAAACTGGTGTGAAACTGATTACTTTATTGATCCCTACAAAAGCATTTTCGACATCATTTGTCCAAGAAAAGGAACGATCTTGCTTAAGAAGATTAAGAATTGGCTTGACCATTACAGCAAAATCAGGAACAAACCTATGAACAAAGTTAATAACACCCATGAAAGCTTGAACCTCCTTCTTGGAAGTGGGAGCAGGAAGATTTAGGATAGCAGCAATCCTTTCAAGATCAATGCTTATTCCTAAATCGTAGATAATGTGTCCTAGGAGCTTTCCCTTGGTAACTCCAAAAACAAACTTAGTGTTCGACAACATGGGTATTCCAACAGAGGATGAACACCTTCAGTAACCACTCGCATAACCAGATCAAAGATCGACACACCAATGTTTTCACGTGGTAAAACCCCTATGGGGAAACATCCATGGCCCCAGCCAACGCGACCACTTGGAGCAGTTTATTAATTCAAAAGAAAAAGACTACAGAGAGATTTTACAAGAGAGTTTCTCACAATGGATCATTGACAAATGACCCTCCATGCTCTTTAAATAGAGATCATGGACCAATCGGGTGTTAATCCTTGGATCAATGGATGTTAAGATCGAGGAGAGTATGAACCATTGGATCACTCTATGTTGGGAACATATCGTGATCATCGGATTTCCTAACTACAAATGCATACTAATGCATACTAAAGAAACACACTAAGAAACACACTTTTACCTAACGACATATTAGACCAAGTAGTTCTTAACTAACTCCTAAGTGTCTAAATATCCTAACATCCCCCCTTAAGAACAATTTGGGATAGGAGTGAAGGATTTACAATGTTGACACAATAAAATAAGGAAGGAGGCATTAGAGCCTATCCCCCCTTAATGACAACTTCCTGAACTCCTAACATAGATCGAATTTTGGAAAACTTCACTTCTGTAAGAGACTTTGTGAAAATGTCTGCAACTTGATCTTCAGTAGGGAAAAAGAGCACTTCAATAACTTGATCATGAATGAGCTTTCTGATGAAGTGCATGTGTATCTCGATGTGCTTTCTGCGTTGATGTTGAATTGGGTCTTTGGAGAGCTTGATGGCACTCTGATTGTCACACCAAAGGCTGGTCAGATGTTGCTACTTGAATCCAAACTCTGAAAGGATCTGTCAAAGCCACAAGGCTTCCTGACTTGCATTTACCACTGCTCGATACTCTGCTTCTGCTGAAGAAAGTGTAATGGCCTTTTGTTTCTTATAGGCCCATGTGACAGGTCTGGAACCAAGGCTAAAAACATAACTTGCAATAGACTTCTGATCATTAGGGTCATTGGCCCAATCTGAATCAGTGAAACCAACCAATAAAGGATTCCCCCTTGAACTGTAATGTATCTCGAACTGAACTGTACCACGGACATAACAAAGTATCCTTTTAGCTTCTTTCCAATGGATTTCATGGGGTGTTTGCATATACCGGGCAACAAGACCAACAGCAAAGGAAATATCAGGACGGGTATGAGTCAAGTATAAGAGGCTACCAACTAACTGATGGTACAGGGTGGCATCAACTGTAGGAGAAGTACAGGTGGCAGTAAGATTGACTCTAGACTGGAAGGGAGAAGGGGATGGTTTACAATCATCCATGTGAAAGCGACAAAGAAGCTCACAAGCATACTTAGACTGGGAAAGAAAAATTCCTTCATTGGTTTGCAAAACTTGGAGGCCAAGGAAATAGTGCAAAACACCTAAGTCTATCGTTTCAAATTTCTTCTTAAGGTTGGTTTTCACATGGTTTAAAAGTTTTGAGTCACTACCAGTAAGGATAAGGTCATCAACATAAAGGACAAGGATTATGAGATGGATTCCTACTTTCTTGGTATAGACATTAGGATCAGAATGGCATCTAGAGAATCCAATGTCAATAAGCAAGTTGTCCATTTTGGCATATCAAGCTCGGGGAGCTTACTTAAGACCATAAAGAGATTTTTTAAGGTGACAAACAAGGCTAGAGTCATTCTGGACATATCCAAAAGGTTATTCCATGTAGATTTCTTCTTTCAAATTTCCATGCAAGAAGGCGGATTTAACATCCATATGATGGACCTCCCATTTATGTGAGGTGGCAAGGGCAAGAACAAGGCGGATGGAATTCATTTTGGCTATAGGGGCAAAGGTTTCATTATAGTCAATCCCTTAAACTTGGGAAAATCCTTTGGCAACTAACCGAGCCTTGTGTCTTTCAATACTTTCATCTAATGCATACTTAGTTCTGTAGACCCATTTACATCTGACAAGTTTTATTCCTTTTGGAAGAGGTACAAGATCCCAAATATCGTTTGTCATTACAGAACGATACTCTTCATTCATTATTGTATCCCAATCTGGATGACTTGAAGCTTCTGCAAATGTCTCTGGATTATGAGTCTCTGAAACTTGAGCCAAAAGAGAAGAGGCTCGCTGGAAATGTGAACGTGTTCGATGTTGATCTAAAGGATCACCAACAAGATCACCAGCTGCTTCTCATGTTGAACGGACCCATCTAGGAAGCGGTGGAACTGGTGTTGGTTCAGGTTCAAAGGACTCATCTAGAGGAAGGTGAGTAGGCGGAGTTAGATTTTCATCCTCATTGTCATCATCTAAAGAAGAAACCAGAATAGGAACAGAATAAGGCACAAACGCCGAAGGTGGCTCGCAGGCCGAAGAAGGCACAACCGTCGAATTGGGCTCGCAGGACAAGAGATTTTCATCAAATTTAACATCTCTTCTAAGAATAATTTCATTACAATGTGGTTGAAGAAGTCTTTAACCTTTGACATCTTCAGAATAACCAACAAATATACACTTCTCACTTTTAGGCTACAATGCTTTCCTTTTCTCATCAGGAATGTGAGCCCATGCTATACTGCCAAATACACGGAAGTGACTTACATGTGGTTTAATTTTAGTCCAAGCTTCTTCCGATGTTATATTTTTAAAATCCTTTGTGGGAGTGCGATTGACTACGTAATTTGCACAGTTGATTGCTTCTGCCCAATACTTTAGACTTAATCCCTTAGATTGGACCATACAATTAGCCATTTCTTTTAATGTGCGATTCTTTCTCTCAGCAACACCATTTTGTTGTGGTGTATATGGAACAGTGTGTTGCATTTGTATGCCCTGTGTAGTGAAGTAACTTGTAAAATTATTGTTCACATATTCACCTCCATTATTTGTTCTTAACTTTTGAATTTGATGTCCAGATTGTTTTTCTACAAGGGCCTTGTAGGCCAAAAACTTGTCAAAAACTTCGCTCTTAAGTTTTAATAAGTAAAGCCAAGTATGTCTAGAAAACTCATCAATGAAATTTAAGAAATACTTGCACCCAAAAAAGGAAGGAGAAGAAAGTGGACCACATAAATCATTGTGAACAAGCTGCAAAGGGCCCGAGGCATGCCAATATGCACGTTTGTCAAAACTATCCTGATGATGTTTGTCGAGAACACAACTGGCACAAACACCATCTCTGCATTAAACAAGAGGAAGACCAGTCACCATCTGTTGATTACATAGTTGTTGCAATGAGCGATAGTTTAGATGACCAAACCGCTCATGCCAAAGTTTGCTCAAGTCATCATTATGAGCAACAAAAACTGATGAAAAAGATGATGACCCAAAGTTGTCAAACTTGTACAACCTGGTAATATCATCAGCAATTCTAGTTGCAAGAACATGCTTAGGATATTTTAGATCCTTGATTACAACTTGGTGAGGTGAAAACTCGATGGTTTTACCTTCACCTAAATGAGTGATTTGATAGATTGATAGAAGGTTACAAGAAAGACTTGGAACACATAATACATCATTGAAATGACCACTATCTACTTGAATTGTTCCAGATCCTACAACACTAAGAGATATATCATCACCAACAAATATTTTCTTTGTGTTACATTCATTTAGAGCAAAAAATATGGCTTTATCATTAGCCATATGATAAGATGCTCCAAAATCAATAAGCCACTCATCAGAAGAAGAAGTAGAAGTTGTATTGAATGAGAAACCAAAAGTGGAAAGTGCATGTCCATGAGAAGAAGAAGAAGAAGTAGAATCAATACTGAAGTTGTGCTTCTTCATCGTTGCTTCTAAAGCTGCCATCTTCTTGAAACATTTAGACTCATCATGACCATGTTTATCACAAAAGTTGCAATGTCTGTCAGTCTTCTTATTTTTATATTTTGCTCCTTTGTCACCATTAGGAGTTGAAGTTGTCTAAGCGAGTTTGGGACCCTTATGTTGCTTGTTGTTGTAGCGAGGATGTTGCTTCTTGGGATACTTGGGTTTATCTTTATGCTGGGCAACTAAGGATTTGTTGGAAGTACTTGCAGTGTTGATCACTCCAAGTTGTACAAGCTTATCTTCCTCTCCAATCAAAGAAGCACAAAAGGACTCAAGAGTGGGTTTTTCATAAGCTTTCCCTAGAGCCTCTCTCATGGCATAAAAGGTATATACAAACACAAAATATTCACTACCTAGCTTAGAAAGAATAAGATAGATGCAACGCTCTTCCTCCATTTTTATCTTACATTCTTCACATAAAATTCTGAGTGTTTTAAACCTAGATAGATAGTCTCCAAGGAAATAAAAATCACTTGGACTCAAGGTCAGTATTTTATTTTCTAACTGTTGTGCTCGAATAATATTGAGTTTACCAAACACAGATTCAATCTTTTCCCAAGCTTCTTCGGGGTCATCAAGTTTTTGAAGGTGGTACCTTAAATCATGAGAGATGGACATTCCAATTAGTCCACATGCTTCATCACTCCTATTAGCCCACTTGGATTTCTTATCATCATCAATGGGTGATTTTTCCTTTCCCAAGGTAATCTGGTACAAGCCTTTACTTCTTAATAAATCTTCCATATGAGATTTCCATTGGAAGTAGTTGTTGTTGATAAGCAAGACATTACTTGTAGAAGCCATATTAAATATGCAGATAATATGGATTTAAAAACTGAAACTAATGATCTACATGGAAAGAGCTCAAAAAGTTATGCGGATTTTTAAAAAATGGCACTGAAAACGGACTTCTGATGTGAGAGTTACGCCCTTATTAAAAAAAAAGCATAAACGGTAACCAAATGACCACGTGATAATGTAAGTTGCTTTATGGAGTGACCCAATTTTATAAAGAGAAGTGGGGATCACTTTACAATGAAGTTACTTTATAACAAAAAAGTTGCATGCAAAATAAATAACTCTAAAATAAAATATTAAAGCTACTTATAGTGATTCACTTTTATACTTGAAGTGAAATACACTTTACAATTTTAGCATGAACCTTTTCGAAAAAAAATAACAAAAGAGAGACTTGAACTCAAGACCTCTTACTTAATAAGACAACTTTTAACCAAATGATCTAGCAAAACATATTGTAATGTTTAGAAGGAGAATTGTTTTTCTTGTTGTTGTTGTTGGAGAGCGTGCTAAAAAAAGACTATTTTCACACAAGAAAAAAAATTTGCTTCTTGATGACAACAAGGGTTAGATCTGGGTTAGCTTACCCGGAAGATGCACATTTTCCTATCTAGTTCTGATTTGTTGAGATCGCACAGCGCGCAGAGCAAAGAGCATACGCAGATCTAAAAGAGTAGCAACCCGGAAATAAATAAAGCAAAGCCAAAATACTACTCTGCAAAAAATTTAAATAATGCGTATTCAAGCTTTATACCTCCGGATCTGACTGTAAAAGTCGTATCTTGGGAAAACAGAAACATTTCCGAGTGAAACGAAAGTGTTCGTGAATGAAACGAGCGCTCTAGACGTAATGGAACAATCCTTTCATCCCAGAAATGTATGAAAATGACAGAAACTGGAGATGAGACAACTCGGCTTCAAGATCTCGATCTACAACAGGAGCGGGTCTTCAAATAGGCTCTAATACCATGTTTGAAAACATAGGTATTCCAACAAAGGACGAACACCTTCAGTAACCACTCACATAACTATATCAGAGATCAACAATGTTTTCACGTGGTAAAACCCCTACGGGTAAACATCCATGGCCCCCGCCAACGCGGCCACTTGGAGCAGTTTATTAATGCAAAAGAAAAAGAAAAAGATTACAGAGAGATTTTACAAGAGATTTTCTCACAATCGATCATCAACAAATGACCCTCCATGCTCTTTAAATAGATATCATGGACCAATTGGGTGTTAGGCCATAGATCAATGGTCGTTAAGATCGAGGAGAGTATGAATCGTTGGATCACTCTATGTTGGGAACATATCGTGACCGTCGGATTTCCTAACTACAAATGCATACTAAATAAACACACTTTTACCTAATGACATATTAGACCAAGTAGTTCTTAACTAACTCCTAAATGTCTAAATATCCTAACACTTAGAAGGATTTAGAAAAATGCTAAATTTCCCGCATTGCATGAGAACTCTTTTAAGATGACCAAAATGATCTAATTGATTTTTAGAATACACAGTTAAGTCATCAAGATAGATCTGAATAATCTTGCTGATCAAATCGTCAAAAGCTATTTTCATAGCTCTTTGAAAAGTGGCACCAACATTAGATAATCCAAAAGGCACACGTTCATAAGAAAAAGTGTCCCAACGAGTAATAAAAGTGGTTTTATATTTGTCTTCCCTTTTTACCTTGATTTGATTGTAACTAGAAAAATCGTCAAGTAAGGACATCATCTGTGACCCTGCAACTTGCTACAAAATCATTTCCATATTAGGGAGAGGAAAGTGATGTTTTATACTAGCCCTATTCAATGTGCGAAAATCTACGCATTATCTGATTTGACTAGTTGTTTTCTGAACAAGAACCAAATTGGAAACCCACTCAAAATACTTAACCGGGAAAATGATCCCAACCTTCAAGAGTTTTTTCAACTCCTTTCGAATAGTTGCTTCCAGTGCAGGGTTAATGGGTCTTTGTTTTTGTCTAACTGGTTTTATGCCCTCTTGGATAGGAATGGCATGTTGTATAAGAGCATGATCAAAACCACGAAGATCCTCATAAGACCAAGCAAAAACATCTTGAATTTCACCAAGCAGCTTGGCGAACTTCAATTTTTCTTCATCAGAACATTGGGCACCTATTTTAACATTCTTTAGGGACTCGGGTGTTCCAATGTTCAAGGAAATTGTTTCTCCCACTTTCCTTTTTGACTCCTCTTCTTTATGTTTTTCTTTGTTGCATACATCACTCAATGAAAATGAACTTTCCAGAGGAGTCAAGCCTTTAGGAATTTTGTTATCTTCCATCGATATAATTTCCTTAGGCTTATAAGGTTCATTTTGAATGAAAGCACAGATGCTCTCATCACTAGGAAAGACCTGCCATGACTCTATGTTTTCAGGGATGTGCGGACGATACACATATTGAAAAGCATAATCAAGTCTTTGTGGCAGAAGTTGTTGAGTAGGAGAGGCAGCAAAAACAGCTAACCTGTCAGCCATTGAGTTCAATTCCCTTTTAACATGAGTGATGTTGAAATATAGTAAGTTCGAGATAAGTGCCCAAACAGTTTGGGTATAGCATTTCATTAACTTGTTGCTAGGAGAGTATATCTTACGTACAAGGTTTACAACAAGTGCATAATCCCAAAAACTGTAAGGTGACCACAACCCAAATTATAGGCATTTTCAATGCCTAGTAGTAACGCTTCAAATTCAGTGACATCGTTTGTGCAAGCAAACTCTAACCTATAGGAAAAGTTATGAATCTTACCCACAGGAGAGTACAAGATAATACTAGTTATGTTTCCTTCATTGGAGCATGAACCATCGAAGTGCATATGCCACATCCCATCCTCTAAGTCGATTTTTACCAAGGTAGTGTTGTCCTCATCTGCAAAGATGGAATACACTCCTAGAACCTCCTTGATATAATCCAAATTAGGTTGTGGGATGCTTTCTATGTAAGGTGAAATTCTCCCTTCTCTTAGGACTATGATGTTTTTACCATTCCGAGAAACAGATAAGTTTGTCCCATCGAGTGAGAGGTATCCACCTATCAAAGCTTGCAATCTATTTCTAAGATGATCGAGTAATTATTCATTGGCATATCTATTACTTGAATATTAAGGGTTGTCCTTATTTCAGGATGCACAAATAAAACCAAGGTCACGTCCTTGATTTCACCTATGGTCGTTTGTTGTAAACTATTATAAGAGAGCATCCGTCTAGAGTTTTCATTTGTACAAGACAAGCCTAGCTCTTCCATAATAATTTTCGACATTACACTTGGGCCCGAACCGTCGTCAATGAGAGAACAATGGGAAATCTTATCCATAATCTTTACAAAAATATAAAAAGGGGGTTTTTTTATTGGGTGTCTAAACTTATGTACACCTACTTTATTTACAGACGAATCCTCTTCATCTAACTCTTCAGAGAGGTTGGCTACAATGGAATCTTTTCCTTCCATGAATTTTTTTAGATGTTTTTGTTGTTCAGGGACCACCACCATGTCCAGGAGGGTAGCATCTGCTTTGATGTTGGCCAACTGATTTAGAATGTTGTATTTGGAAGAGGGAAGAGGGGAGGTAGTTCCTTGACTATCTAGAGCCTTAGGAACCTGAACAGTAACAGCTAGTGAAAATGAGCTTGGGCTAGAAGAAATGCAGGGAGGATCATATTTGTTTTTGGGAGCATAGGATTTATTCCTAGTATTTATGATCATGACATCCTCTCGCTCTGCAAAGTCTAGAACAACAATAGTAGTTTCAAGTCTCTTACCAAATATTTTATCTCTGGCACTCTTATTTACCTCACATGTACTTTCCTCATGGTGTTCCTCGCAAAATTTACACCAACTACGAGGCATGATAGCTTTAGGTTGAAAATTATTTTCATTTGGATTTCTAAAGGGGGTGCAGAAGAAGATGAATCTCTAGGGGTAAGAGAGGGGACATTTCCTTTCCGCTCATACGCTATCATTTGATTATTCATGTCTTGTACAAGATGTAAGAGGGCGGACATGCTTGTTTGTTTAATTGAGTTTCCCCCAGGAAGACATGTTCTTTCAAGTTGTTCTTCATATTGTAAACAAGTGTGCAGAGCGGAACCAAGGTTATCAATGGCCTTTTCCTCAAGCCTATGATGATAGGGGGAAGGTAATGCATTATAATAATATTGCATGAAAGCGGGTTGGTTTTGAGGGTGAATGAGCTCGGGGATTTGGTTGTACAATTTGGTGAAACGTAAGTTGAAGGACTTGATAGTCTCACCATATTTATAAGCGATGTTATTGTACTCCCATAACTGCTCGGTTGGGATTTTGTATTGCCCATAGGTAGATTTGAATCAATAGACTAACTCCTCCTAAGTAGATAAAATTTTAGGAGGGAGATCAAAGAAATCGGTCGCAGCCTTCCCTTCAAGGGAATTCACAAATAAGCGCAAACAATTGTCGTTCTCATTGGCTCTTATGTTGTGATAGGCATTAGAAAATGCCACCAAGTGTTCATTCGTAGTGACAGTGTTATTCCCTGAAAACCTAGGGATATGCTCTTTGAATTTAGAAAGTGGATGAGTAGTAGGTGCTAGGTTAAGAGGGGAGGAAACATGCCATGGGGTAGTTGTAGCATCTTCTTCAAATTGAAAGAGCCCATAGTTTTTAATGACTTTGACGGGGTTTGTAGTAGATTAGACAGGGACTTGGTGACTATATAAGCTACCAATCACTGACGAGGCTGAAGATTGAGATGAAGAAGCACCTCCAGTGCCACCAAAACCACCACTAGATGCCATCTTGTGAATGATAGGTAAGGGAGAGAAAGAAGAACTAGATGAATCATACAAAGATCTCCTTAGAGCACTTTGTTGGATTGACAAAACACCGTTCCTTCTTTCTATTTCAGCAATAGTATTAATTTTCGGCGATAAACCTCTTCTTCTCCTAGAGATACAAGGGTCTAAGGACATGAAAAGAAGATTGAAACTGCAGGAAAAATAAAGTTATGGTTGATTCCTAGATTGTCTTTGCCTAGCTTCCCAATGTTCTTGGACACTTATGTTTTGTTCAATTGCTGCCCATGAGAGATTAAGCTCAACCCAGGTATTAGCGGTATCTAAGATGGTATTAAACAAGTTTAAAGTAATGTTGGTCTGATCTTGAAGACCGGGCTCAATATTGGGCTGCCTTGCAACAGGTACAGACATTAAGAAATGAAACATTCAAAGGATTAATATCAGAAATGTAAATACATTCAATGATAATCAAGCATAAAAATCAAAGAGAGAGATATGGAAGATCTCCCCAGTATGGTCGCCAAATAAATGTTGAGGAAATACATGAAATAATCTTACTCAAGCATTTTCAGATCTTGCTTGGCTAAGGCAAGATAGATGGGAATATCACCCTATGTTTATAGCCTCAAAATTGTTTCTCAATCCACAAGTATTAGTTACAAGGGCTTAGGTTGATTTTTTTAAATAGAAGATTGTTGTAAAATTCAACATTTATATAATTTTCTGAATAGAACAGATGCAAAAGTAAATGTGGAGACAAAACCAAAAATACCAAGTCACATATTAACATAGATGAGACAAAATAACAATCGCTTATTTCATTACAAGAAATCAAAAGAATCATTCTCTTTACAAAAATCCATAAGGAAGTTTGGACCAAAGTCAAACTTAGATGTCCCCGATGAAAACCATACAAAAGGACTTATGACAGAAAGTAAAAAAATGAACTTTAAAAGATGGATCAGCTTGCCATAGATTGTTTCCCACTCGACTCTACACAATATCCTTTATCAATCATGAAATTTAATTCATAAACAAACAAGTCTACACAAACTATCAAAGATAGATAAACACCTCTCAAAACAAGTGTTTGAATGATGTAATTCAACCTTGAATCTTGTTGTCTGCAATAGGACCCTGTTGTCATAAAAGAGAATTAGGCTTTTAATGAATTGAAGAATGAATGAAAACTGAACTATCTCAATAAAAATCAAGAGCAAACCTTAGTATGATTTCTCCTTCTATTCTCCACTTGTTCTTCCTTCTCATTTTGCTTTTATGCATCCCAAATTAGTTGAAGTAGTTCAACTACTTCGTTTAGTTAAGTTAGCTAAAACTCAACTAACTTTTAGTTAGGGGAAGAATTAATATAATAATAATAACAAGGGTCTTTTAATAGATAATAACTAGTAGGTGGGACCCCTTGTGACTCCCTTTAGTTTCTTAACAAAAATAAACATAACTAGTCAATCAATCAAACACATCCCTCCTTGTGGCTCCCATCATCATTCTCATAATTTGAAAATTAAATATCAATGATATTTTAAACCATATCCAAACATATAATATCCAAAATATCCAAAAATAATATGTTGTCCAAAACTTCAGCAGTCAACTGTTCTCAACATATCAATAATAAAATTTACTCAAAAACCATATTTGCCACTTTGGGAGGCAATTTTCCCTTTGTTGTTGTTGTCTCCCTTTGACTTTCCTGAATTGGCCTTAAGTTGTGTGGAGCCTGGAGGATTGATCTCACTAATGACATGAGAACAATCATCTCTCAAGTGCATGAGGGATGAAATGGATTTGGCTGAATCACTTGAGAGAGAGGAGGGAGCAACATCAGCTTTTCCTTTGTTATGCGTGTGGTGGGCTTCAGTTTTGAGTCTTTTTCTTGCGTGGGAGGATTGTACAAGTGAGTGTGAAGGGGAAATTTGGACATTTGGGTTAACCAGTGGAGGAGCAGGTAGGGACAAATTGGGCCAGCCACGATGTTGGGAGACTGCTGAGTGAAAATCTCCTACCATCCGTCATTCTCAGGAACTTCAGTTTGCAATGAAACATGAGGGGGGACAAGGATACCAGGGACATGCTAGGGTTGTAAGGGAGGCCTTTATGGCCTAGGTTGGACTACCCCTTTTCCAATCCAATTGAAAAATCTAGCTTGGAAGAGTTGGTTTAACTCTTGTGGATCTGCATCAAAATGTATTGAGAATCTTGGCCTTCTAGGCCCTCTGTTCCAATTCCCTCTGCCCCTGTTATTTCGGCCATGGCTTCCTCTATTGAAGAAGCTCATCCTGTATGCAGCGTTTATTAGCAGCTACCTTCTTAAACAAACCATACATGATATCTCTTAATATGAAACAAAAATTGGCTCAACAATCACATCAGACCCATGCAATCCAATCCATAAAATTCATTTAATAATTGTCAATGAGCAAGGAATGAATAAGTGCTCTGGGATATTTGAGGGGGTTGTATTGAGCAGAAAAGTGATAAAATGAAAGGGAGTAAGAACATGATTACTTCTCAACAAATCTTTAAACAATCGATTGTGTTACAATAACAAAATCATATCAATTGTGATCCATGTCTGTGTTATCTTTTAATTGTTGTAATACAGAATTTCCATTTAATTTTAATTTAATTTTAAGAACAAGGCGTGCAAAGTGAATCTGGGATTGTGAGGGGATTCGTAATGAGCACAAAAGTGAGAAAATGACAGGGGATTTAATTGGTAATGTTCATAAAACAAATTAAAAAATCAATAATCATAACTTTGTATTAAAATCAATCCAAAAAGCACCAACATTCATTGTTTCTCAATTGTATACCAACCTACTTGTTGTTCCAATAATTAAATTTCCCAGAATTCCTTAATTCATAACAGTCTATGCAATCATAACTTACAAAAAAAACCTTTCCATTCAACAGTCTTGTTTAACAAAACGTTGATCCCCTCTTTCTTTCTTTTTTTCTTTTAAAAATAATCAAAAATTGCACAACAATATGCTCGACATCTATCCCTAATAATCCATAATGCACCATGATAACAATCAACATCCATTGTTTACCAATCAACAATCGGGCCCAATTCAAATTTACATAGGTCTTTTCTCAAAACGTGAACAGACTTCAAGGCATGCACGATTATACACAATCTTCATCATATCCATCACAAAATCTTGAAATGAAACAACAGTCAACCAAAACATAAACCCCGAGCCTTATCTCTGTGGGTATAACTTTCTTTTAAAACCATTGGTAATATGTACGATGATTCCAATATAATATATGAAGTGAACAGAACCAAACTACACACATGCATCATTTTTACACTTGCCAAAACCCTGATCGGGCTTGGTAAAATTCACACAGGTGTTTTCATCTGAAATCAAGACCACACTGGATAAAACACAGTGAGCGAAACCATAACGAATAGGAAGATAGTCCTCAACTATCTGCAACCATTCGTTTCCATTTGCTTGTTCATTTTTTTTTATCATAGAAGGATCAGACAGAGACTTGACGAGA
Source organism: Picea engelmannii (assembly GCA_009831015.1). Lineage (NCBI taxonomy): Eukaryota > Viridiplantae > Streptophyta > Pinopsida > Pinales > Pinaceae > Picea > Picea engelmannii. The sequence goes on from ML785379.1 coordinate 1,108,057, forward strand.
GAGAAAGTGTCTTTAAAATACTTTCATAACCATTTAACTGATAACCAATTCTTGACAACCACAGAAGGTGTCCGAGGAGAGAAAAGATAGTTAGAGTCCAAATCGGGCTTTTTCAAAATCAAATGTAGGGAGGCAACAAGAACCCTTTCATCTTTTAAACAAAAACCCAAAGAGTTGAGGGTCTTCTGAGACTTATGCCAACCACGGACAAAAATACATTTCGAACAAGACACAACAGTGAGCCATACAGTATTTACTTATCACTCCAATTCTGGGCAACGAAACCAATAGTTAACCACCAAGGAGAGCAAAGACATGCAGGGAAAAATAACCCAGTGCACACAAGGAATATAAACTTGTAGAGAAGAGACGAGGTTAACTTAACAGTGGTGATTATTTAAAAAAAAAAAACCAGAGATATAACATCCTTTTTCAACCCTTGAGAGTCGAACAACCTGACATCAACATTAGTGAGGATGCACGCGTCCTTTTGACATAATGTTGAGATACCACTTGTATCAATCCACAACCACACAAACATGTATTAACGTTAGGGGCCACCCAAGACTAGATCTTGGGACACTTCAATGAAAAGACAGTAAGAACGGGACATCAACCACGACTCGGGGTTTGAATAAAAGAACACAACAACTGTTGGCAATTTCTCTGTGACTGGGTAAGGGTTACCACCACGACTATGAGGAAACGAGTTAACCGACAGTGATACACAAAACAAAACCCTCAATCATCAACGCAGAGCCATACTGCACCACTATTCACTTAATATTCCAGAGAGACCCATCATGATACTAAAATGATTGAGCAAACAACCAATGCGCAACTTAAAAATACCCATTCCTTTGCTTGCAATCCCAAACATTTTTCAGTCATCACATAGAGCCATAACACACATATACATAGTCGAAATTCTCAAGAACACACTAAATCCAAGCATCACGGAGCCATCATTTGGTTCATACAATAGAGAATACATCATGGATGGAGAGAAAAAGAATCATACATGTGGAAAAATGCTTAAATGGCGAGTTGGTCGAGCCTCTCTTCCAAAAACCTGAAAACACAGAGCTTCACAACCAACAAAGAGAAAAATGCAACAATGGAACAATGCTAGGGTGACGGGCGATAGGGAAAGTATGGAGTGACATGCAGTAAATGCATGTCGCTTCACCTGGCCCATTCAATTCAAAGTACGAGACAACCCAATAAGCATCACATTCACCAACAATTAAACCATATAACCAATGAGTATTCAATGCCAAACCATCGTGAAATCTAAGACGATATCCATTGCATAGTGCGCAACCCAATATAATTTACACGTTAACCCTTGCCATAACTCCAAGCAATAATATATATTAACAATGCTATATGCGCCTCCATTCAAATCTAATGAAATTTGCATAGTCCATTAACCAGACAATAGCATAATTATTAGGACTAACACTAATATCCCTTAACTTTTCCATTCAAACTTGCATATAATCTTTTATTATAGCTCAAATATATAACTTCTTTCCTTTTGTTACACTTTAGGATCTTTTCATAGGTTTTTTTATTTGTTTTGATAATGCTACCATTAAAATATCCCTTGCATATATGTGGCTAGGTAATCAACATAAGAATTAGTAACAAAGTTGTAACATAGCAGCTGTAACAACATCATCCTCACAACCATAAAATTGTTCTGTGTCGCAAAAATGCATCACCCACCTATTATCACATCAAATGAAACCAAGATTGCATCGTAAAAAATGCAGGACTGTGTAGGCAACATAAAAAACAGCAGCAAAAGATGTGTAATATGTCTATCCTTACGCCTCTAGTCTACAAGGGGGTCCCACCTACTAGTATTATATTATTAGCATAGTTAAATAATAGTGCTTTAACAATACTTTGCGGGCAGAATTCATCGTTACGATTTTAATCGTCAACAGTCATTTCCTTTTGGACCATGCACAATTGATGAGGTGCCTTTATTTGGGTCACACATGCCACTTTCCTCACCTTCTAGGAGGGCACATTCTAATTTGGTTGACTATTCTTCATTATTATGTGTTGGATTATCATTTGACTAGACTGTGGGATGTTGGCACACTTTGAAGAGGGTGCACCTTTATCTATGCTCTCTTGGACCATGCGTGAGGTTTCTTGATCATATTTTCACTATTTTATGAGGGTGCCCCTCCATTTTGGGATTTTGTTGTAACTACTTGAGTATTGCCCCATGGTTTTGACCCATGGTTTCTTGTGCTCCTTGTTTTTGCACATGGTATTGTATCTACCCATGGTTTTCTACATGGTTCTAGAAGGACACGTCTCCTATATAAAGAAGGCTTTTCCCTCATTTGCAATTAGAGTTTGTAGGATAAAGGAAATCATTTGACTCATTTCTATGCGTGTTATTGGTTTTAGCTTAGTATTTCTTGGGTAAATTCTTGTGAGGGATCTAGCAAGAGGGTTTTACTTGTAACAAGTGAAGATGGATTGAGAAATCTAGCTAGGAGCCACAAGAGGAGCAAAGTGCTACAATGGAGGAGCTTCAAAAGGTAAAGGTTTTCCTTAGAGTATTTAGTTTTTTGTATTTAGACTAGAGTATTGAGTTTGGAAAAGCTTCATTTGCTTTCCAACTCTTACCACTAGGATAGTGTAGAGGCTAACCCTTTCTACTTAAGGAACTGGTAACACACTCTTGTCATCGTCTAGATCTTGGAGCACCAAAACCTTCTTGGAGGAATTCGCTAAGTACAACTTTAAGTTTTCTAGTATCCCAAAATATTTTGCAAGGACTTGGGGTTTAATTCTAAATATCCATATAACATTGTAGCATTTCCATGATCTAAACATCTCAACAAAGTGACTCGATGCCTCACTAAGTAGAATGCTCTCGTCTAAAGGAGTAAACGACTCACTTAAAGTTGCACATGATTGTTGGAAATCCACTTCTTTTTATCCATCTCATAGTTAACAAGTGTGGAAACTTGATTTTAAGGTGCAAATGATTTATGAATTTACTTTATGCACATGTTAAACACATTTCAAAGGCTGATAATTGGTGGGAATTCTACTTGTTTCACTTGTCGATTTACGCCTGTCATGTTTTTTTAATATGCTAGACATAATAATTCATCAATACATGGATCTTGCTTAATGGCCTATTAAGGGATCTCTTTTGTTACATGCATTGTTGGGACAATTATGATATGGTTAAGAGATCTTCGCTCCCATCGCAAACACCAATACTAGGAAGCATTAAAAGTTAAATTCACATAACACAAGTGATCTCAAGGGCATATTTATTTTTGTTAAATTCACATAACACTTGATCTCAAGGGCATATTTATTTTTTTAAAATTCACATAACACTTGATATCAAGGGCATATTTATTTTTGTTAACACTCATGATTATGGATGGTTTATCATGTGTTTGAGTATATTATATTTATGCACTAAAGTCTCTACAGATCAAGCATTATTCACTTATGATTATAGATTGTGTAATCAGTGGAATCAAATAGTGAATGGTCTTTATAAATTCCTAGCACTTGGAGATATTTTTATCTTGATGCAACGAGTTTGATATGTATGGCATGGATCTAAAACCTAATAACAACTAGGTGCATGTGAAACACCTTAATTCAACCTTAAAACACATGTGATCAAACTTATAAGTTTGATATCTCACTATTGATATATACATTTTAGTGTTGGAATTTATGTAGACATTCCACTTAATCACATATATTCAAGTGTTGGGTTCATATTTCAAGGGTAGATTTCTTCTATTCCATACACTATTTTCTAAAACACTAAAATCTTACTTGAATGCTAAGTAAAACCTCATAATTGTGGCTATGGGTACTTGTTGATCCAACACAAATATTGTTTCATTTAGTAACCAACACCTTAAACTTTTATGGTTGATGAGTTTCACCTCAAAGCCAATGGTTTGAAGATAGTTAAACACAATATTTCTAGTTATATTTTGCTATCCTTTGAGATTTGATTTATAACCGTGGTTGAGTTGTGAATTGGCCACATCTTTGGGCTATCAACACATGTTTCACAAGGATGATGAGATTGTTAAATGAATGATAAATTCCTTGATTCCTATTCTTAGCTCAGTTTCATTTCAATACTTCATATGGTTAATGGGAATGCCATCTAAAACTATTAAATGTTGAGCAAGTTTGATCAGTTTATATGCCATGCTATCTTTCATTGAGTTTTCCAGTATAACATAATTTCATGGTACAAGAAATTTCATATTATCCAAAGCTTGTTTAATCTAGACATTTAAACAACTACTTGTGCATGTTTAAAAAAAAAAATCATCTTGAGAGTGAGAGGTTACAAATCGTTATCTTTTGTTGAGTCCAAGTTCGAGGGATCCTTTCATATACAATGACCTAGCTTGGATTAACCATAGGAAAACCCTCCTTAGGTTAGGAAACCCTCATCTTAGCCTTGAAGCATGATGGAACGCCACTAAGGTGACAATGGGTGGCTTGCTTAGTGGTTGCTCCTAGGCTCTCCCATTGGGTTAGGACTTTTCCCCTAGGAGAGAGTTTGAGTAGTAACAGGTTCTATCCAGTACCTCCTCCTTTAACACTACTAACTCTCTGTCTCTCTGAACTGCCAGAAATTCTAAGCCCCAAAACCTCCTCCATTAATACTAAACTGCACCTTGTTGTATCTCCATGAAAGGTTTCAGTTGTCCCTGATATGTCATCAAGGAAGTCGACCCCACTCTATTAATTTTCATTGTTGTAGGCATTATAGGCTTCTTGTAGAATCAATTACTCGTTGGAATGAGAAACACAAATGACAACATAAAACCAACAACACAAGTAGCAATACAAATGGATTTGCAGGTTGATTACTTGTTGGGACGACCAACACAAAGGACACATTATAGTGAGTAATGGACTACTTGGTCAACATATTAATCATTTCCACCTAGGGAAATACTACATTGTCACTTAATGATTCAGGGTATAGTTTATTTATTTATTTTTATGTATTTTTTTAATGCTAGTAAATGATAGAAATAATTTATTTAAGACTTTCCATCCAATCAAAAGTAAACACACACACCTAAATTTGTTTCCTAGGAAAAAACGTACTTTATTATTTGAGATGAAAATCAAAGTACATTCCAAAGGTGCTTCAAGCACAATCGCGACAATCGATCTCTTTAAGAAAAACTAGCAAGGAAGATTAAGACAAATTTAGACTATAATAGATACAAAAGAGCCACAACTATGAATATCTTCAAATACATCAACAACCATACAACCATCAAAAAAAAAAAAAAAAAACATAGATTGTCATTCAATACAAATAATCATCTTCCATTCCAAAAAAAGGCTAGTTTCTATCTAAAATCAGTTTTCTAGTAAGTCCTCCAGGCGGCTCTGGAAGAGTGTAGCATCTTCATGTGAAAGGACCTAACAATTTCCAGCTAGAAGGTATAATCCTTCCTTTGACAGTGAGTCAGCCTTCTCATTGAATTGTCTATAAACTTGGACATATTGAACCTCTAGGAAAGTAGAAGAAATATATTTTATCTATTGTGCAAGTTCTTGGAGGTTTAAGTGAGAACCCAAAGCTCATTAGTCATCCATTTGACCACTAGAGAAGAGTCACCCACCATTTGTCCAAGAAGAATATTTTTTGAGACGAAAAATTTTAGGAGGTAGAAAAGAGATAGTAACTCAACTTTGTTAATGATCCCCCTCCTAGTAGTGGATTTAAAGGTATAAATTGATGTTCAATAATATATAAGACAAATTCTAGTCCACACAAATGTTCGTCACCTTGGCACACTCCGTCGAGAAAGCCCCAAGGTCTACTCTAATCAATGTCAAGGGGTGCCACCTACTTGACTGGTTTTGTTTTAGATGGCTCATAGTTAGAAATAAAAATATTTATAGCTTGATAGGACATGATCTCAAGAACTAAACATTTCCCTTCAAATATTGTTGTATTGCAGGTAGACTAGATGCTCCGCACAATAAATAAGGGAAGGGATTGATAGGATTTCAAATCATTTTGACTAAACCCATCCCGAAGACACAAATCAACTCTTTCATTATTCCAAACCCCATGGATCATGAGAGCTTTGTTTACCTCATGCCATATTGACTTTGTGAAATTGAATTTAATAAAGAGGTGTTGCGAGTTTTCATCATTTCCTTTGCATAAGTAACACAACCCCAAACGATTAAAATTTCTTCGTTGTAAATCTTCCCAGGTTAGAACTTTATCTCTAATCCGAAGCCAAATCAAGATTATAATTTTAGGTGAAGCCTTTAATTTCCAGAAAGGTTTCCACCACCAGATGACCTCTCAGATTCTTCCCTCAATGGGAGTCTGATATCCAATCTTCACACTATAAGTTCCCCCAGAGATATTATAAAGCCACACCAACTCATATTTATTTCCTCTAATCTGGATGTGAGCTTTTGACAGGACTTGAATAAATATTCCCAACGCAATCTTCAAACCTTAGGGATACCCAAATGCTCAAACAAGAGCCACCCATGTTTCCATATGGTCGTAGAATCTTGGTCAACTATCCTAGATAGAGTGGATCTACCCAGTTGTTATAGGGCTTGGACCATTTCCTCAGGAAGTAGAATTTCCTTAGTGCAACCCATGATAGAATAAAAAATAACTCTGACATCAACGCCTTTACCTACCTTCCATGCTAGATATATCATAATGATCAAAAAAGAAAATGACAAGGATTTTCACTCATTGGATACTCCCTGAATACTCTTATGTTCCTTTCTGACCTAGTCAAGGATGGAGCCCAGATCTACATATTTTCTAGTAGAATATCCCTCCATATAATATCTTTATTCATAAAGTTCCAAATAGATCTAGCTGCAAGAGATTTTACAAAAAGGTTGATATATTTTAATATGCAACCCCCCCCCCCCCAATTTTTTTGGAAAGTGTGATTGATTTCCAATTTTCCAAGTGCATACCTTTGTATTATCCACTCACTCTCCAAAGATAATTGAAGCATATATTTTGAATCAATTCCATAGAGCCCTTAGGAATGTAAGCCAACAAATGCCAATAAACATATATTGCTTCCTATTATCCCCAACTCCTAGGGATAACTAAGGAGATGGTGTCTTGAGGCCCTCAGGTTGCAGACATGGAGTACTGAGAGACAACCTGACCAACAACGTCCACTTCCATAGACAGAGACCCACCTCCCCACCACAGCTCCAAGTTCATCACAAAGGTATCCACCACATCAGTTGGATTCCGGAAGACATTGGGTCTTTCTCCATGAGGTACAAGTCAGGTATTATTGTGAGTGTCATTTCAATATCTAAGGCATTTGAGTTTGTTGCATCTATTACTTCTTTTGATTATGTAACGTTTGCTTCAACATTATGCTATTTTCCATGTTTCACTTTGGTGGTTGATATTGCGCCCTAGTAAGTGGGTCACCCTTAGGGATAGGTTTTCTACTGGAAGGTCCTCTTGATGAGTCATCGTGCCATTCCCGACCATACTTTTCACTTTCCACACTTCATCCCCTCATCTCTTTACCTTTTGGGATTTTCGGCTGTATTGACCCAAGAAGGGGTTATCCCTCATTTCATGGGAAGAAGGGTCTAAAGGCCCAGATTCTTGTAGCTCAAAAAAGATAAAATCCAATCATGAACCTTCTAAATTATCACCCAGGGATCTCGAGGACAATGAAATGTCTCTCATAAGAAACTAATGGGACCCGTGAAAAATAACTAATACAAATTCCAACCAAGGTGGAGCATGTGTGGGAACTTTTTTTCATGCTTAGGTAGAATCCCCACACATGTTTTCAACTTGGGGAAGCATGATGTGACCAGGGTAGAGTCAAGGTGGGAACTATTTTTCATGCTTAGGTAGAAGCCCCGCCTTGGCTTCAACCTGGAAAAATCCTAAAAGAACAAAAGACAATAAATGGGCTTGGAAAAACGATCCATCGAAAACCAAGGTGCAACACACCCTCTACAAAGGCACCCATAAATGAGACACTACAACCCCTTGTATGTCATGAACACCATGCCCAAAAGTATTCCCCCCATCCATGACACCTCATCCACATGACTTAGAAAGAGGTCCCCTCGGGAAACACCCCTAAACTTGAGGTACGATTCACCCAATAGGTCACTTTGTCTACCCTCCCATACCTAAACTTGGAAAATTGCATAGAGTCTTTGAGCATTTGTTTATTTTGATGAGGTGTTTGGATGTACATGCTTAGATGACTCTTTTATTGATTTGATTTACTCATCATGAAGCATTTGAATTGAGATCCTTGGAGGGTGTATCCATTTGTCTTTGTAGGACCCAATTGGTGGACAGTTTTGGAAGAACAAGCCTAGCTTGGGCTTCCATGGGGCTTGAATCCCACAGGTTGGATTCCAATGGCCCACACTCTAGATTATGATGACATGCCTTTGGAGGCCTAGAGGACACCTTGGAGGATATTTTCCAACCCCTACATGCCAAACGACTTGCTTGAAAGGGGAAAAACGTCACCTTTTGGCGGCTTGATGTCACCTAGGGCTAGGTTTTGGTGGTGATGATGGACACTTGGAACATTTTGAGGAAGAGGCCCATGGATCAAGGAAGAAAGGATTTGGTTGAATACTATTGGCCTTTGGAGGCCTAGCGCTCCCTTCTCCAACTCAACGACTTGACCAAAAGTTCCAAACATTGCCCAAAAGAAGGGTGGCGTCATGTTTCTAGGGTTTCTCTTATGTGCAAAACATGAATTAAATAATATTACTTTTGTAAAGGGGAAAGATAAAAGTTGTTGACCCCTTATCTTGTGTTTTACCCTAAGTTTTGTGGACAAATATGTCTTAGAACATTTTGTATAAATATATATCAACTCTATTTCATTTTATCATAACTCTCCCATCTTGGAGAGAATACTTGGCTGAAATTTGTGCCATACTTGGGCAAGTTCATTCTCTCTCTCTCTCTCTCTCTCTCTCTCTCTCTCTCTCTCTCTCTCTCTTTTTT
>ML785379.1:1123952-1135914 GCA_009831015.1 Picea engelmannii
TTATATATATATATATATATATATATATATATATATGAATATGAGTTAACTAATTCTTTTGAGTTCATGCAGATTAAGGAGCTTTCAGCTATAAGGAGAAGACTATGGTGTTCAAATGCATTCAATTTTTAACTTACTTCTGGAATTCTCCCAAATTTGTATCCATCTTCAGATCTTAATGTTTTATTTCATGGTGTATTTTTTAGTGCTTCACCATTCTTCGTGACATAAACTCTTAAAAACCTAGCTTGCAATGGAAGGATTGTGATTGCTTCTATTCACGAGTCTAGCAATGGAGTGTTTGCTATATTTGATTACCTCTAGTAGTGAAGTGTTCCCCTTATTTGATTCCTTGTATCTATTGTGTAGAAGGCAAATTGTCTACTTTCTCAAAACAAGATCTGCCCATGAGGTACTTTTTTACAGCTACTAATTCTTTGTAGACATTGGCAAGAACAACGTTTGACAAAAAGTTGACACTTTGAATAATTTTATCTGATTATTAAGGCATTATTCTAGGGATTCATTCGATGTATATGGAGATTGACAACATATCAATGTTTAAGAGCTTCTCGAAGAACCTTGTCTTTTGTTTAAAGAAAATTAGTTGTGCTTGCATTAATATAGTATATAAAATATAGGGTCACTTCAAAGAGAAATATAAATTATGATAGGAATCAAAGGGGCTTTGCATCGAGTGCATTGTTCATGTAAAGCTTAAACTTGAATTTAATTGACTTTATCATGCTTTTTTTTAACACCTCTCCACAACTTTAAGATTTTTTACAAGGGCATTTGATTTTAGGGAACCTATAATGATAACCATTATGAAGTAGCACTTATAATATTTTAACAAACCTAACTCATCAAGCACTGCAAAGTTATCCTAAGTGTATATAATTGTTGTAGTTGGTTATAAGGTTCTTTAAGGAACTGTGAAATTCAACCAAATTTTGGCCACTTCCAAGTTCCAACTATTTGTCATATTATACTAAATTTGTTTGATTTAATATATGCTTCTTACTAGATTTGTCAACCAATTTTGGGAAGGTAAAGACCATTTCCCATTGTTTCTTAGATTGACTTAAGCTAAAAAAGTGTGTGCACACATGTGTATAATGTGTGTGTGTGTGTGTGTATATTTTAAAAATAAAAACACATACTACAAAGTGCATATATATATGTATATATAGACACACACACACACACACACACATATTATACACATTCCCTCAAACTGCCTCTCTCTCTCTCTCTCTCTCTCTCTCTCTCTCTCTCTCTCTCTCTCTCTTAGAGAGTTGCAACAATCCTATGAAACTATGATTTACTCTATAAAATGCATTTTCCATATCAATTTTGATAACCATACCTTTCTCTCCATTTCAACAACTGGAGTGGATTTCCTCTTGGACCAAAATTACATTATCCTAGATCTGCCTTTTTTCTACAAATCCCCTTTGATTTGGGAGAAGGAAGCAAGGTAATATCGACTTCAATATGTTTACGGTGATTTTTTTTTCTAGAAGTTTGTAGTACACATTGCCGAGAGATATGGGGTGGAATCTATCGAAAGAAGAGGCATTTTTCTCCTTAGGAATCAAGGCTAGGAAGGACGAGTTGGTGGCGCCACCCATCCTAGAGGATTTTTTAGCATATCAAACCATTCTAATGAAATCATGTTTCATAATTGAACAACACTTTAGATAAAAGTGTAAAGTGTAGCCATCCGTCCCACGGGATTTATCTGGATCAAACTGTTTGATGGATTCAAAGATATTCTCTTCAGACACCACCTTATTTAGTTCCATGTTGTCATCTTCTAATACCAGGGCATGAATCTGTGCTATGAACTGTTCACTCTTTTCTTGGTTGTCTTCTCCATCCTTTGCATATAGGTTCCCAAAACGAGTTGAGGTTTCCTTCTTAATTTCCTCAAATGAGGAAATTAACTCCCTCGACTGATATTTTATTTCTTCAACTTTATTTTTCAATTGTTGAGCCTTTGCCTGCTTATGAAAGAAGGAAGTGTTTTTATCCCTTGCCTTCAGCCACAAAGATCTTGATTTTAGACTCCATAATGTTTCCTCATCTTTAAGAGCTTTCATTTATTTATGGAATACTTATTTTCCTGATATATTGAGTTTTCATTTATTTCCTTGATTTCCATGCTTCTCTATAATTCCTCCAGTTTCTTTTTACATTTCTCAACTTCTTCTCGTGGAGAGGAAGGAGAGTTCCTGACCCAATCCTTAATAGCATGTTTAGTTCTTTTTAACTTTTGCTCGCAAATGTATATAGGGGAACCATCCAACAATTGACTCCATGTATGGGAGACTAAAGGAAAAAAGTCAAGAGTTTCCATCCAAAGGGGGTTAAACCGAAAAGGAATTGGTCCCATATTTTCCTCTTTTTCAAAGAGCGGAGAAATTGGGCAGTGATCAGAACAACACCAAGGAATTATTTGGGAGGAAATATTATCTGAAAGGGATAACAAAGGACTGTAAATAAGAAAACGGTCTAACCTGGCTGTAATATGTCCCACCCCTGCTCGATTATTACTCCAAGTATATTTTCCTTTACTAGGATATACATCAAACAGATCCAGGTTGGAGACCATATCTTCCATTTGTTCCGTAAAAGGATCTCTTGCTATAGAGGCACCTCTTTTTTCATTAATATGCATAGTTGTGCTGAAATCGCCAACAATAATACAATTTTGAAGAAACTGAGCATCCTTGATGCCCAACAAGGATTCCAAACATTCTACTTTATCCCAATAATTATTAGGCATATAAACATTAATGATAGGATATGCCTTACCTGAGGGAAGATGCTTCAGATGGACCATTACCCAATGTGCTCCTTTAAATCTTATTTTTTCATGAAATATCATTGTATTCCATAAGGTACAAATTCCCCCTGAGGCTCCTCTTGCACTGATGACTACTCCATCGCTTGCTCTACACAATTGTTTTAGTTCACAAAGGTCATCTTGCCCTTGCATTTTAGTCTCCTAGACTAGGAGGATTTGAGGTTTTTCTGACTTAATTAACTTTCCCATAGCTTCCTTTTTTTCTTTTTTCCCCAAGCCCTTACAATTCTAGGAGAGGATTTTCATTACATACTTGTGGATTTGGATGCCCCCCCTTAGAGGGATGAGAATGATGTCCCTTCAAAAGGGGCACCTTTCCATTTTTCCCATCTTTTTTGAACACTTCTTCTAGAGCGGTTTAAATACCAAGTTCTTTATCTGAAGTCGCGTATTTTTCCCTTTTGTTTCGATGAGATTTCTGACCCACCTTCTTTACTTTTGAGCTCTAAGGGACCTCCAAATCTGTATCATCCCCAGAATCCTCCTGTCTATCTTCCTCTAGTATTACAAGAATACATGAAGTGGCATGGGAGGGGATCTTGCTAGGGGTAGGATCCCCAAGATTACTTGCTTCTGTCTCTTTCTGATATGGTGTTGGAGCTGTGTATTTTTCTTGATGAACCTGATTTTCCTCTGTTATTTCATTTTCCCTTGAATCTACGATTTTTGCCTCTAGATTGTCTAGGGCTACATACCTATTTTTACTTCTTTCTTCTTCTTGACCCCCCACCATCAAGGACTTAACTTTATTCAAAGAAGGAGGTGAGGATATCACTCTGCACTCTAGCTGGTGTGGTGTTGCCTTGATGTGGACTTTATTTATTTTAGCTTGCTGCCATTGCTCTTGATCCTTTTCTTCTAGATGATCTGCCTTTAACTTGGGGAAATTCTTTGCAAGGTGGCCATACTCATGGAACGATTTTCACTTGAATGGGATTTGTTCATTGTCAACTTTTTGGATGTAGGACCAGTTATCCAGAGTGAGCTGGATAGCCTTTGGAAACCATTTTTCTAGATCCACTTCTACATGGAGACGATCGCAAACTTGGAGGCCTTCTCATGGTTCGACTCGATAAATGAATCTACCCAACATGTTTCCTATATTTTTCAGGGTTTCACCATTCCAACAGTGCAAGGGGAGAAAGGGAAAACAAACCCACACTTGGACCATTGAAGAAATTTCATTTTCTAGGCTAAAGTCAGGAGTCCACTTATTCAGATGCATTCCCCTTGAACCCATGAAGTATGGACCACTCCTAAAGATCATATCTCTATCAACTTTATTTTCAAAAAGAAAAACAAAGAACCCCTTACCACAAAACATTGAGGACATTTTCCCTTGGATCTTTTTCTTCCAGTTTTGTTTCAATTAATTGATCGTTGCATGTAACTCCTCTGAAGATACCAATTCTCCCATATATGGTAGCTCTTAAGACTCCACAATCATCAACTAACATCCCCTCAAACTAAACATGCTTTCCCAAGGGATTTCGCCCACCCAAGCCCACATAAAAAAGAACCTTTGTCGTGATTTATAGAAAATATTATATGATACTATGGGGCATAAAACAACAGAGAATGAGACTTGTATTGAACATTCAGGCCCTATTGAACTTGATCTTCACAGTGAAAAAGATAGGGAAGTTCATAGGGAAATTCTGGATGAGTCCATAGATGAGTCAGTAACCGATCTTGAGGAGATAAAGGAATTTGAGTTTGAAGTTGTTGAATATCTAGATAATTCAAGTCCCCACCCTCCTCCCGAGGAACTAATCTATTTACATAAGAACTTTGACAACGTTGATGAATACAATGCAGTGGTTCCTTTGACATGTTCATTTTTAACCTCTCAACCAAAAGATGACTTAATATAGGATAATGGGAAAATGGAAGGCAACTTCATTTTATCAGTTTCGTATCATTATGAGTATTGGTTGGCCTTCCACTGTGACAGTCATGTGCAACAAAGCATTAAAACTTTACACGGCTTGTCAAACTCCAGTGTTTGGTTGAATAGAGGAAGGAGCATGATTATTGACTGGTTCTTCCTCACGAAAAATTCCAAGTTGATAAAACTTGGGAAGTGATATTCTCTAAGTCATCCTAGACAAGGATGTTTCATACATTTATGGATTCATTCCATCCATTGCATAGATGGCTGTAACGTATTTCTAACCCTTCTCCTTTATTTTGAGTTTTGTATTATTTCATTTCATTATGTAATTATGTTACTTAGATGATTCATTGTATCATAGTTTCATTTTTGTTGTACAATAGTAATTTCATTTATGTAATTATTATTTATAGCATTTCATTTATTCATTTGTTTATACATGTATTTGTGTTGGGTATTGGTGAGCACTTTTTTTTGTAGATTCTGGATTATCGTATGCTCTCCTTCCCAAAGTGAAGATCAAACACACGTTCCAATGTGGAGCCATATGTTGAACACCTATTTCGACTAGGGGATCAACTCCATGTACCATGAAGATATGCACCTGATGGTGCTACCAAGTTGAAGACTTGCTGGTTCTACAAGGCATTTTTGGCCTCAACATGTATTTTTGTAATTGGAATTTCCGCTCCCCTGCGTGGGATAATAATGTAATGGGTATGCATGGATCACAGTTTCGGTTAGTTTCCTAGGACTCTATCATTAGAGGAGTTCCTTTCATCGAGTGTTATTTTCCTCAGGTTATTAATTTGGCCTATCCAACCTTATTAATCTCCCTTGAGTTTTTCACTCCCACAATAATTCTCTAAAGTGGTGAAAGACGTTCTGATGGTCGATCCCTATGGTGAATCGTGTGTATGAATATTGTAAATGATCATGCTAGACATCTCCTAGAGTCTTGCAGAATTCCGTCAAGTCTAAAGTAATTTTTTTTTAATTTTTTAAAATTACCTAGTTAATGGTAATTTTAATTAGTTTTTGATAAAAATTGTAAAAAATAGGTCCTTGGGATTTTGATAGGGGTATTTGTGCTCAAAATAAATGGAATGAGACCCCCTACACCCTTGGACCAAGTTTCAGCTCAATCGGACAAGTTTTGCTAGGTGTTTGTCCATGAGGAGTCTAAGTCAGTCTAAAACAACAATTTAATTGCTTGATTTGACATAGTCAAAATGCCAATTTTTTGTAATAATGAAGCAAAAAGGTTTGAGAGAGAGTGGGAAAAATTTCCTAACCTTTTTCCTAAGTTGGAAAAGTAATTTTCCACTTAAAAGACCCCCCCTTGCTTAACCAACAACTTAAAGTGGTGTTCCCTAGCTAATCGACATGTGGGAATTAAAAAGTTAAAGTGAAAAAAACCACCTAAACCCTAAATTCGCCCTCCTTGGTGTCTAACTTAATGTTTGACCATAAGAAAAGGTGTTTTCCCCCTTTACACCTCACCCCCTCGCTCACTTACCAAAACCCTAAAAGTGACTCTTCCTTGACTTTGTCTATTTCTCTTGGATGTGTGACACTTGTAACTCATCCAATAGGGGTAACTCTTGGCTCCCAAGTATAAATAAATGCCTCCCCTCCCTCATTTGACACATCTATTCTTAGTGCAAGGTTACTCTACCCATTTCTCTCCTTTCCTCTCCTCTCTCTCTCACTCTTCTCTCTCATTCTTCTTGTTCTCCCTTTCTTTTCTCAAGCTTGGGCAAATATTTGTCCTAGCTTGCTTCTAATACAAGAAATATTTGGAGGATACATGGTGTGAAAAGTCTTCTTGGCGCCATATTGCTTAATGAGGTGATTTTGTTCTAGTTATTTCTTGTTTTCATTTGTTGTAGATCTAGAGTAGGGGTCCCAAGCAAAGTATTTTGTTTGGGTAGATCTTTTGGTAGCATTATTATAAATCTAGTGAATATATCTTGTAGATTTAACAAATTATTTTGTTTTATTACATGAATGTGCTCACCCCTTTCTCTTTTCTGTAGCATTGTTTCAAGAAATTTGCAGGTCGCCTAAGGGTTTTGAAGATAGATTTCAGATCTAGAAATATTCCTCATCATCCACATAAAATCTTTGGGTGAATTTGTGTTCTGAAATAGACCAAAAACAAATATATATACTACTGGTTTTATACTCAAAATTTATGGTTTTCACTAATAGAAAATTTCTACAGATTTTTTATCATTTCTGCTGCTTTTCTAGCAAGTTTTACTTGTTGGTTTTTTGCAGGTTTGTGACAGAAACATGGAGGAACAACCCATTTGGGGCCATTTAAAGTCAAGTAAACTTCTCCTAAGCAAGGGTATTGAATACCCTCTTCTTCTTCTTCTCCTTTCTCAAGTTGTAAACAAGCCCAAGAGAGTCTCTAGGGCTTGCATTTCTCAAGCAAATTAAAATTTCTGCGTTTTTAATTTCTAGTTTGCCTACACCTAGGAAAGAGTTTGGCCAAGCCAACCATCCTATATCATAAGGCTAGTTAATTGGTTTTATTTTCAACAACGCTTCTCACTATTAGTTTGCCCCACTTGTCCTTAAGACAAGGTTGTGTGGCTAGGATTAGTTTATTTTCAAGCTCTTTGTTCTTTATTGTTTACCTACACCTAGGAAAGAGTTTGGCAAAGCCAACCATCCTATATCGTAAGGCTAGAAACTTAGTTGTGGTTTATTGCTTCTAGTACTTGTATATGTTTTAGATCTTAGAAGCTCTTTTTTTTTCATTGCTTAAGCCATGGAGACATAGTAATTTACTTGTGTTTTCCAAGCATTTCTTTTATTTCCAAGTACTTACTTTGCTTTCAAGTTCAATCACTTAATCTCTTTCAAGTTTAAGCAATTTACTTTACTTTACTTGGAAGCACTCAACCCAACTTAACTTAATAATTCTTAAGGCTTAATTTACCTTGGATCCATAGGGCTTCAATTTATCTAGTTAATTAGAGCACCTTTAAGTGTCTCAACTTTGCCACCAAAAAACGAACCTAAGGAAGAAGTAGGGGTGTTAGATCAGGGATGGTCTCACGGCACTAGGTGTCCCCCTTGTGGAGTACTTTTGTTCCCAGATTGACCTATGGAGCTAGGGTGTGGCCTTGTTTGCCTCACTTCTTGAGCACCCAACAATCTTTTTGGTATAAGTAGGGATATTTCTAAGGAAGTCACATAGTTTTAGGATTCACACTTTAACTTAATCAACTTAAGCAATCCTAAAACTTATCTACTTCAACCTTGGTTTAATTTCACAATCTTTTCATGGTTTGTGTTCTTTAATCTTGCAAGCATTTCACTTAAGTTACTTTACATGCAATTTTATTTGAGCACTTGTGGATAATTAACTAGTAGTTGCACATCTCTTGCCCGTGGAGGCTTTTACTTTCTTTATCTCTCACCCCTTGAAGTTGTGCATCTTGTGGAGGCACTTCTTATTTGGGTTTGTAGTTGTGTTGATCCCATTGAAGATAACCCCTTGAAGTTGTGCATCTTGTGGAGGAACTTCATTGTTTGGGTTGTTGGTTTGTTGTGTTGTGGTGATTATCTCTTGAGTACTCTTTCCTTTCCCTACACAAATCAAGTCAAGTTAGTGTTTGCTTTCCTTTCTTGTTCATAGTTGTATCTTTAGTATTCTTTATATTCTTTTGTATAGATAGTTGTATCATTTATCTATTCAATTATTGTGTGAAGTAATTCTTTTGTATCTAATTGTAATCCTTTGTAAAGTTTAATCTCTTTGTAACTTTAGTTGACCCCATTACCCAACCTTAGGCACTAGTCTTAGTTGACTTAGGAAAATGGATGTATCTCATTGAAATCTTGCATTTGCATTGTTGACTCTCATATAGGCTAGATCCCCCTAGACCTTTAACCAATTAAAATTAACACCTAGACATAATCTCTTAACTCACATAGTAACTAGAGTCTACCCCCCTTGGCTTCCCTAGGAGTAAGCCTAGACGAAAGAAGTTCAAGTCGAGGTGACAATGGGCTTGAACTTAGACATTATGTCTCCGGGGACACACTAAGTGGATTGAGACTTAGTCCATGTTTTCAAGTGTGTATAAGGACAACAACAAGAGGATTTAAAGTCTATTTCAAGTATCCCATAGAACTTTAAGCCATAATGATCTTTGAATAATTTGGGATAATGAACAATTTTTTTATTGTTGTTGTATTATTTTTTCAATGCATGCTTTGGTGGCACTATATTCATTGAACCTCATAAGCCTCTTCAATAATATGAAACATCTAGAAAGCCAGAGCAATAAAATTCAACACAAACACCCATAGCAATTTGATCATAGAATAAACACGTTGATTCTTATATAGCAAGGGAGAAGTTCATTGTCTGTGTTTGGCAAATACCACTTGAAAAATACAAAAGGACAATAGATGAAGGTGTTGAGTGCATTTACCTTTGCAGCTTCAATTATCTTTCAAAGCTTACAATAACCTTTTTCATTCCATGCTTAGTTTCCTTGCATAATCTTTCCCCTATTGACTTAAAAAATGAAAAGGTTTAACTTTTAGAATAATTAAACATCATTAAAATACATGCCTTCTTTGCATTGCAGTATTAGAATAACATTCAGTATAACATATTTTTTTTTATGTATTGCAAATAAGCTCTGCATGGTTTGCATGCCATTTGTTTTTGCAAGGCTTGTGTATGATGCAAGGTACTGAATTCACTGGTAGTTCACCCATGCCTTCTATTAAGACTCTTCAATGTGTACCTCAAGCTTAGACATCCTCATTATACTTACTTGCAGTGCTTTAAAAATATGTGATGCATCATGTCATGTTGTTGGATAATGAGTGTCTTCTATACTTTTCAGTTTTCTATAGTGGTTTGCATGTCCTTGTTTTTTACAAGGTTTATATATGATGACACCTACTAAATTAGTTGGATGTTTGTCCATGCCTTCTATAAAAACTCTTAAACTTGTAGTTGGGATCTTAAACATCTCCATTGTGTTTACATGGATACAGATGTAGTAGTGTTTAAGAAAATCATTATGCTTATTCACATTGTCGTATTGTTATTCACAATTTACAAAATATCATTATGTTCCCTTTCCTTGTGGTAAAGAAAAAATATTAGTTAATATTTTAAATATGTTAAAGGATTTGGTTAATATTTTAAATTTGTTAAGGGATTGGGTCAATTTGTATAGTTGCCTAATTTTTGATAAAAATCATATTTATTTACATAAACAAAATGCTCGGTCACTACTTTGAAAATTATAAAGATTCATGAAGCAACAATGAATAAGAATAAACTATAACCCATGAAAGTCAACTATGGAGACTTTTAATTAGAAGAAACATAAATGATGAATGATATTTCATAGTGACTTTGATGGTTTGACTAGTTCAAAAGATGCAAACTAAACTAAATTTGTGAAAATACTTCCACACATACTTTTCTAATTTTAAGATTTAGAACACCCACATATCATCGTCATACTTTGAAGGTTTGACTAGTTCAAAAGATGCAAACTAAACTAAATTTGTGAAAGTACTTCCATAAATACTTTTCCAATTTTAAGATTTAGAATACCCACATATCATCGTCATACTTTGAAGATTCTTTTTAAGAGAAGTCGCTAGCACATATTTTCTTTAAGTTAAAGGCCCCTTACTAGTTCTCTAAGTCTCGATTGAAATCTTAGAATGACACCTTCCATGTTCTCTAATTGCCACAAGGAAAATGATTTAATTCACCACAAAATGCACAATATTTTTCTTATTAATATTGTTGTTCCTACTAAGATCATCATTAGCTTCTGTTGAAGGAAGAAAAGTGTGGTCTAAAACAAACCTATAATAAATGGTAGTGTTTTGGATGGAAACTTGAAGCTGGTTCTAAATGGATTGGTTGAGAATGTTAACAAAATGGGTTACAATATATAATATTTCATGGTATGGACATAATGGAGATAAGATCTACAATCTTTTAAATGCAGGTCGACCTCAATGCCTTTCTTTGTCGACTATGTGTTTCAAATGCTACAAAGGCGCTTGGTGAATTTGTTAAATGTTTATGGAATCATTAATTATGTTGAGGAAGGATACTTTTTAAGATACAACATTCAACCTCTATTCACAATTAAATTTATGGAATACATCATTTATAAGTATTAACATTAATACAATTTTGTCTTAATACTTATTTTATTACTATATATATATATATATATATATATATATATATATATATATATATATATATATATATATACAAATTATTATTCAATCCATTATAGGTAATTTCAATATTTTCTTAATTATTAAAGACTAATAGGCTAATAACTACATCACTTTGTTTACCTACACCAACCCTTAACATGACCGGATTTGAGGTGTCGACTTCACTTACAGAGTGCCTTAACAAGGCACCCCCTCACACACAAAGACACCATACTTTATAGTGCTACACATAGAACAAATATACCATTATTTTTATTCATTAATTTAATTTGAAAAGGTTTTAAACACTTCAATTTACATTGTAACATCTTAATAATTACTAACATTGAGATTTGTAAAATTCTACAAAGACTTTGGAAAACATAGAATAGTCATTATCACTTCCCTTTTATTTTTAAACATAAATATAAACAACGAGTTTGTCTTCTAAGTTCGAATTAGGTAATATTTGGACTAAATCACAGTTTTCTTTTAAATTACATTTCTAAATACATAAATGGATTCGAGGAGCTGAAAAACCTATAAAACTCTTTAATTATACATACTTAATCACTCAATTTGAAAATTCAACAATTTATTATCAATTTTAACAAAATTAAAAAAAAAACCAAAAATTAAAACATTTAATCTATTTCGTGAGAACTAATTTCACATTTTATATACGATCATTAAAAAGAAAATTAAGAAGGTTTTTCCCCTAAAAGCAATATGCACAATTCGTTGGAGTCTAAGCTGCACATTTATCACTTTTTTATATCAGATTGTTAAAAAGAAAATTAAAAAGGTTTATGAAAAGCCCAGTTTTCCCTAAAAGCATTATGCACAATTTGTGGGAGTCTAAGCTGCACATTTATCGATCCGAGTCATCCAATGAAAAAGCTAAAATCCAATATAAGTTGTTAGATGAAAAAGCTTAAAAACAAGATGGACCGTTCGATGTA